>PVJI01000029.1:0-235478 GCA_004026765.1 Micronycteris hirsuta | reverse complement strand
GTGCTCTGAGGTGTTCCGTTTCCCTATTGTGATCCCTAAGCTTTTTGCTCTGCACTTTATCCTCTGCCTTTTCTCATTTCCCTCCTAAAAAGCAGCATATGTGTTCTGGACATTTTTACTACAGTTTTATTCCAACTTATCTTCTTTCCACAGGCTGAGATTGTAGACGTGTTATTTTTGTTTTCCTGGCCTTTGTGGTACATTTGTGTCCATTTCACTCAACGAACTTCAGAGAGGTAAGTTTTTATATCTGTGGCAGAGGCTAAAAGAGTGATTTTTTTTAAACGACCCTCCACAGAGAATAGACTATTCTAACAGAACAAAGCAGTTAAATCTCACTGCATGCCACACATTAGAAAGAGATGGTGAACGATTATTTTGCTTTTATACACTGGGGAGCTTTTCCTCACATTGAAAGGGAAGAGAATTCTTTCTTAAAATAATGGCTCAATATGAAAATTGAGGTGTAAAGAGGGAGGAAATACACATAAAAAAGAATATATTGGGATATTTCAAATCTAGGCAAGGATTCTGGTTAACCACAGGTGAGGCAAGGATGCAAAAACCAAAATTCTAGCAAGAGAGGCAGCTATGACAGCAGCCTCCAAGATAGCTCCCCCAAATCTCCACCTGCTGACTCCCAGGCCCTCTGGTCCCATCCTCCACTGCAGCAGGGCGGTTGCAGTGACAGTGATGGTTTGTCACTTCTGAGATTAGATTGTACAGCCAGGCCTCTGTCTCATACATCACTCACATCACTTGCTCTGTGTCATGAGCGACGGGAGCGGCCCTACGGAGAGTCCCACGTGTGGAGGAACTGAAGCCTCTTGCCTACAGCCATAAAGTGAGCTTAAAAGTGGATCCTCCTGTCTCAGCCAACCCTTCAAAGACAGTAGCCCTGGCCAACAGCCTAACTACAACCTCACAGGGGAACTGAAACTACCCAACAAAGCTGCTGTTGGATCCCTGGCCCTCACAAACTGTGTGAAATGTATGCTGTTTAAAGCTGATAAGTTTCGGGGTTATTTGTTATAAGGAAAGAAGTGACTAATATATTGGGTTGGCCAAAAAGTTCATTCGGTTTTTCCATAAGATGGCTCTAGTAGCTCTTAGTTTGTCTTTAACTTCACTGGAAACTGTTTTGTTCGATTTTATTGTGACTGCTGGCATATCGGCATGCATTTTTAAAAAACTTAATTTTTGTATACCATTTTAACATTGAAGATGGAAGGAAATATGCAACATATCTGGCAAATTCTGTGTTACTATTTCAAGTAAGGTAAAAATGCAATGGAAATGCAAAAAAAAAAAAAAAAAAAGATTTGTGCAGTGTATGAAGAAGGTGCAATGACTGACCGAATGTGTCAAAAGTGGTTTGTAAAGTTTCGTGCTGGAGATTTCTTGCTGGATGATGCTCCATGGTCAGGTAGACCAGTTGAAATTGACAACAATCAGACAGAGGCATTAATTGAAAACAATCAACATTATATCACATGAGAGACAGCCGACATACTGAAAATATCCAAATCCATAAAGTCACTGGTGAAAATGAAGAACATGTCTTTTATTTCATGGAAAAAAACTAAATGGACTCTTTGGCCAACCCAATACATACTTTTCCTGTGCTCGGCACATCACCTACATGGTATAATTAAATTCTCACATTAACTATAGGGATGAGAATGATGAGAAAAGTAAGGCTGGGAAAAATTGAGTAAGTTATTCCAAGTCACACAGTTAGTAGTAGATGGTGGAGGTGATATTTAAACTCAGAAGCCAAATCTCTAAACCATCTGCTAGTACATGGCATATGGAATTGGCTGAGCGTGTGTCGAGGGTGCCAATAAACACAAGGTCACTGGGCAACACTGACTAAAGAGTGGCCAAGCAGCCAAGATCAGGTGTGGACTTACTCAAAAGGGAAAATCAATGTGCAAGAGGACTTGCCTCCCTTGGCATCTTCTCCTCACGGAGCCTAGACCCACCAGAGCCGAACAGAGTTTTCATCTGGACCTTCACAACCTCCACAGAAAAATCTCCCTGTTAAGTACTGTCTCCGTTGGACACAAACTGATGTCACAGAAGAGAAGTGAATATTCATGTGAAACCTGAGGAGGGCTCATTGCTCTGTGCTCCATCCACCCCCCGAGAGTACCTGCCAATACAATATTACCACTGGAATTCAACCTTTGGTCGGCTTCTGCATAAAGTGCCTCCCAATAAATCCCATGATACCTTTCTGTGAAGAAATCTAAACGTAAAATGATGGGGGGATGTTAACATTTTTAATCTGCAAGAATACAATTTTTTCCAATTCCTCAAAGCAGGAGGGTACCATGGGCAAAAGTTCAAGTGAAAAAATTGCGAAGTAGTCTTCACTTCAAAGACATAGTGTGACAATTAAGTCTTTGTCCATGCTATTCATCATATAAACCATTTTACAATATGTAGAATAAATTCCATTTTCTTTGTTAATTTTTCAACACATATACTATTAATAATACTCCATTTTTTTAACCACTTGTTGAAGGGCAAAGAAAGTTTGATTAGTGGATCAGTGGAAAGACATTTTAAATTTGTACTAGGCAGCGTTTCTGTGTAAAAATGTTAGTACTTTAATATTAAGCATTTCAACTTAATGTAAGGCTTGCCAATAACCTGTAAAAAATAGAAAGAAGTGCTCACTTACACGAAACAAACAACCCAGTTTGTCCCAACTGACTTTATGGTGAAGCCAGATGACACTGTCCTTTTGTTGGCAAAGAAAAACAAAAAACAAACAAAAAACAGTGAATGGTTTATCTAAAAATCAGGAACATAACTTAAGGGCAGAATTGTTCTGCCTATTAATAAAGTATATGCCCTCTAATGAGCAATGACTGACATACTGCCTTTGGCAAATACAACTGCCTTCAAATTTAAAAAAAAAAAAAGATGCATAAATGTGCCTTAACTAACAGAGAGACAAAACATGTAATAGCTTGACCTTCTCCGAAGGGAAAGTTGTGTCTCTAGAAAAGTAGGATATTTGATCCTGAAAACAATTAATATTTTCATGTTGCTATCAGACAAATGAAAATATCATATCAAAATTATCCCCGGCTGGGGTAGCTCAGTGGATTGAGCGCGGGCTGGGAACCAGAGGGTCCCGGTTCGATTCCCAGTCGGGGCACATGCCTGGGTTGTGGGCCAGGTCCCCAGTGAGGGCCATGTGAGAGGCAACCATACATTGCTCTTTCTCCCTCCCTTCTCCTCTCTCTGAAAATAAATAAAATCTTTAAAAAAAAATTAATCTCAATGCCTCCTATCCCTTTCTGGAATATATACTTTTAGGATATATACATATGTATACATATTTTGGAATGTAATCATTTTTAGCAGAGACTCAGTTATTTCAAATTATTTCGCTAATAATTTAGATTAATCTATTGGTGTTTCTGGACAAAAGAATAAATCTAGAGAAATATAAATGAATTCTTTCTTCATAATATTTTGGGTTTAGGGAAAATATTCTTTAAAAGGTAAAAAAGAAAAAAAGAGGCAACTATATAAACATTTCACAGATGAGGTCTACAACTAACATAAAGCTGTGTAATTATCCCAAAAAAGGCCAGATCATTTACTAAGGACTGATGAAAAGCCGTTCTGCCACATGCAGAAGGCCTTTCCCTTCCATAGGGATCAGCTTTTACATGAGAGCAGTTACCAGGACAGGCTATAATTTCTGCCAAAACTGTAGTCACAGTTCCCAATATAAACTCTACTAAAACGAGGCTTCCGGATATAGGAAAGCATGTGTTCCTATGGCTGTTTAACACATCTATATGAAGAGGAAATCTAGTCACTTCTCTTCAACTGGATATATTATTAAGAAAACAAAGTCTCTCGCCCTGGTTGGTGGTTCAGTTAGTTGAGCATCATCCCCTACACCAAAAGGTTGCAGGTTTGATACCCTGCCAGGGCACATACCTAGACTACAGGCTCAATCCCTGGTTGGGGCACATATGAGGGGGGCAGCTGATCGATGTCTCTCTCACATCCATGTCTCTCTTTCTCTCAATCCTTCCCTCCCTCCCTCCCTCCCTCCTTCCCTCCCTGCCTATGTTTAAAATCAATAAGCATGTCCTCAGATGAGGATTTTTAAAAAAAAGAAAAAAAAAAAAACAAGTCTCTTACTAAATACAGAGAGAGACAAGGACAGAGGCAGAGAAAGCAGCACTTTTTCCACAACTTTTTGTGCATTAGCCCTTCCTACCCAAAGACAAAAATTAAGTATTAAGAACTAAGATTTTTTTCAGAAAAGGTTGATATTAAATATTGTGGATAAACCATTGTAATACCTAAGATTTTTGAACGCTGCCACCAATGAGAGTCCGTTTTCAGCCCCTTGGGAGTAATACGCCGGACTGAAAACATATAGACTACAGAATGAAGGCTAAACTCCTTAGCCCAGGAGGTAAAACTGAGTTCATGCCCCTCTGTCATTTCCCCCACCTTAACACTGACTGCACCTATTATCCAATGCAGACTGTTTGAGGTCAAAGGTTTGTCATTCATTATTGGAATTCTAGCATCTATCAGAGTGAACAGCACACGGTAGGAATGAATGCCTTCCTGAAGGTGAATGAACTCTGCAGTTCCCCAGACATGCTGCTCTTTCAGGTCTCTGATACATTCTCCATGCTTTCCCTTTATTGTAGCCTTAGAAATGCTTTGGTTTCAAGATTGTGAAGCCATTCAAACTAGTTCTTTGTAAAAAGGAGCTTACTGGAAGGATTCAGAGAAAATTTCACAGAATTCAAAAGCAAGAATGATAGATAGGCAGGGAGGTAGGAACCGGCTGTGCCTGCCTGGGGCCCTGCGTTCTCTTCATACTGCTGCCCTGTTACTCTTTGCAGTAGACCAGTTTCTTTGGCTTGTATGATGTCCAGAGTGGTGCCCACCCCACGGCTACATGATCTCAACAGCTTCAGCAAAATCTACTCTCTCTCTGTCTCTGCGTCTCCTCGTCTGAAATCTTACAAGAGAAGTTCTGATGAATGGCACAAAGCAGCCAATGCATCCACTCCTTGGAATCAGTTGCTCACTGCGCTTGAACCAGCTATGGCCACGTTCCAGAATCACAGGGCACTGATGCGGCCTCTCACAGTCTCTGTGAATAGGCACAGGCATTCTTATGCGAGAATATTGGGCGAAAGCAATGACTGGCATTTTGCACAAGTATCCTCCCTGTCCCTCACTTTCTTTCATAAACTCCCAATTCCCCCTTCAAATTCACTTTTTCTATGATGCCTTACCCAAATCTCTCAGTCAAGTCTAATCCCCCTCTACTGTCCTCTTGTAGCTCTTGGTTCCAACCCCAGTTCATTCCTTTGTTTTCCACTATGCCGTTACGTTCTCCAAAGTAGTACGTACGGTACCAGGTAGGTACTGGAAATATCAGGTGAACCCTTAGTAAAGTATATGATTGTCTAACCTCTATGCTGTACACCTGAAACCAACACAAAATAATATTGAAAATAAACTGTCATTGAAACTAAAAAACACGAAGAATAGAGTCACCAAAAAAAGTAGTACTTGCATTTTCTGCCAATAATGGTAAAACCTTTGGAGGTAGTCACAGAGAGCAAAGGTCTCTATCAGCAGACACAGACTGACTGATTCACCCATGTTTTGTTTTGTTTTGTTTTTTAATGGAACGCATAACACAATCAGGAATTTGCACCATGTGCTGGGAACACAGGTGAGTTTTTAAAACTGTTTTCTAAAATTTGGCAAAATAATTTGTTCGCAACTTGGAAAATGAGTTTTCAGAAGTACAGACATATTTTTGAAGGCGAGGTTGTTTGTTTATCAAAGAGAAATTCTTAAGTGCAGAGTCGGAGCCAGTATGAACTCGGTGCTGCACACAGGACTGACGTATTTCCCAGTTACCACGGCTGGGTAACAGATGAATAACTCGGTGGTGTTCTGCTGGTGGAGCCTGTGGGTCAAGAATTCAGACAGCACAGTGGGGATGGCTAGTCTCTTCCCCCTGAGGTCTGGGGCCTCAGATGGAAAACTCAAACTGAAGGCTCTGAGCTAAATCACCTGAAGCCTCTTTCGCTCACACATTTGGTAACTGGTGCTGAATGTCAGCTGGGTCCCCAGGTCCTCTCTGTGTGGGCCTCTCCCTGTGATTTCCCTACAAGGGCTAGTTTGCAGTTTCTCACAGCATGGTGGCCGGGTTCCAAGATCAAGTGTCCTGAGAGGGAGAACCAGGTGAGTGAGAGTTCTATTGCCTTTTATGACCTGGACTTCAGGGTTACTTCTGTTGCGTTCTGATGCACGGAAGTGAGTCACTAAGGCTGGCCGATATCTAGCGGGAGGGAACAAAGACCCCGGCCCTCAATGGAGGAATATCAACATCATATTGGCAGAAGACCATGAGGGATGATATTTATTGGTGTGGCCATTGCTGTAAAATAAAATCTACCATAACCTAAATGAGGCATAACTATACTTTTTATTGTAAAAATATGTCTGTTAAAATCTGCACAGAAACGGATCTTTCTAGACTCTAGTCAAATAATTATAGGCTTTGTAGACTAAACTGTAAAATAAGTACATTTTAATTAGTACTTTTTTCCTCATCTTTTAGTACGCATCCAATTAATGGTAATGTCTCATCTTTTGCATTTTCTCTGGCAATGATGATCTGGTAGGTAGGTAACTTTTGAAACTAAAACAAGCAAAATTTTCACCCAATAGTTTTATATATAAAGTGGTTGCCCAGCAGCACATATGAGAACAATTACTGATTATTTTGCAATCGAGATTGATGGCTACAAGACAACCCAAGAATCAAAAGGGGTCTTAGGTAATAGCTACGGTAACCTAGTCCAGGAACGAGAATGGTCCAGCCATTCTCATTCCTGGAAACACCCTTCCCCCTTATTCCTAAATCCTACCTATTTTTAAGTCCACTCCCTACTCAAGGCATTCTTGACTAGACGAAGGAGCTCAGCCCTTCTCTATATATTTTATTGCTTTTTACTTCAGCATCACAGAATTCATTTAGCTCCTACCTGTTTGTCTATTTTCTGGTTTAATTTTGCTCCTTAACTAAATTCTCAGGATCCTTATGGGGTAGATAGTCAAGTCCCTCCTCCCATTTTTTTCAATCACACTCTTTAACTAGTATAGCTCTGAATCCAATATACACATGTCAGCAAATACATGGACTTCAATGGTAGCCATGTCATGAAACAAGCCTTCACACATGGTTAGAAGAAAGGAGTTCAATTCATGGAGTAGGACACAGAAGAAGAGAACCGCTAATGACATCTTTATGAAATTGTCACTGGTAAATACATACATTAAACATTCATTTAACCAGGAAAGTAATTCTGAAAAATTCTGATAAGAGAATTATAACAATAACCAGTAATTTATATTGAGAAGCAAGTAGACAGTACATTCATGGAACTTTGGCCACATAAAGCATCTAATTTGATGCAGTCACTGAATCTTTTGAAAAGCTACAATCACCTCAGGATCATGGATTCTTTACCAGACAGGCCTCACCTGCTAGTTCATTTTTCTTGCACTCACTCATTTTGGGAAGTTATGTGGACCGTTCATAATATAAAGCAGACCAGAAGTTATTTAATACAATTTTTAGAAGCACCTGTTCAAGTGGCTCTGCGGCTTTTGATGTGATACTCTCCCATTTAGAAAAGGGCAGAGTCTGGTTAACCAGCTCAATCCCCCTTTCTACTTCACACGCAGGCACTGAGACCAAATGCTCTGTCACGCTGCCTTTCATTCTGCCTTCATCACTTTCCTTTTCCACACTCCAGGTCACACTGGCCAACGCAGTTCGGTTTGTAATATTGAAGCCATGTAGTCACACACACACACACACACACACAAACACACACACACACGAATGCCTTCATTTGGAATCAGAACCTGTCTAAAGCCCCTCTTCCAAGTCACACAAATGTAACATTATTTGCTTTTGTAACTATCACCCTGTAGCGAGTCCTCACTTTTTTCATTTGTAGTCCTTTTATAAACCACTCCCAAAACACAAAGGTCTTTCCCTTTTCTTCTTCAGTTCAAATGTTCTTTCTCGTTATTAACACATAAAAAAAGAGCCACCACTTACTCATTAATTCCTAGCTTCTACAGACAATTGAAATAGGTTTTCAATTAGAAACTCTTTCTAAAAACTTTGAAATTTCTGAAAAAGAGGGAGAATTGCACGTGAGATTTGAATACGACTATGCTTTCCAGAACCATGTACTCCCGGGCTTCCGTAGGCAGGTTTTTGACCTCTGTTCTCAGGAAGGGCACTGGCTGCTGGTTGCCCTTATCTCCAATCTGTTTAGCAAGCACGGGCATCCAAAGATAAGCAGCAGTGAAACACTTTCTCCGCTGGCAAATTCTTGATTGCTGTAGAAAGTGATTAAAAATACACAGCCAGGCCGGTTGGCTTGCTTGAGGAGGGGCAAGGGGTGGCGTGGGTGTTCACAAAGCAGTCGGTGAGGGGCACGGTCCGGATGCAGTATACCACGGAGGATGACATCTGTTTCTTCTATTAAAATAATTGGCAACTTCTAACTTGTTATATGACCTGTCCAACTTATTTGATCACAGCTGATAAAAGCTCTGTCCCAGAGCTCAGGACAACTGAAAAGATGACTTAGTTTCTGTAGATTCTGTGATATTTATGCTTATCTGTAAAACATCTTCTCTAGTGTAGTAATATAATGCTGGACTTGATGCCTATATGAGGGGATTGTAGTGAAAAGGTAGAGTAGGCCCTTAGCTGGTCATAAAGTGATTTTAATTCTTGGGCTCTCATGGGTGGCCTTATGGTTAATTCCACAATATTTCATGGTTTTGTTTTTCTTTGCTTATTTGTTTTGTAATCAAAACAAACTCTGGATTGTTTTCAGGTTCTATAGACATGGACATATATCTCATTATTACTTAGGGTAGCCAGTACTCTATCATTACCTACAAATGAGAGTATCAGTGTTAGTGTTAATTGACTTACTCTCACATAAGGGACTATATGTAAAGCCAATACTACTAAACTGATGTGTCCTTTCTATTTTTATTCCCCTTTTTCATCGGGTAGCATTCTTTTTAAATTTATTGAGGTGATGTTGATTAATGAAATTATATAAGTTACTGGTGTACAATTCCACAACACATTATCTGTATATTGTGTTGTGTGTTTATCCCCCAAGGCAAGTCTCCTTCCATCACCATTTCTCCCCTTTATCCACCTGTACCTGCTCTCATGCACCCCGCCACCGGGAATTCTTAATTGCCTTCTTATTGTGTCTACTCTGTTTCATGCATCTGAAGCAAAGCAAAACAATGATGCACAGAATGTATATAAGCCACATATATTTATGATGTAACATATGCTTGACCTCAAAATTCCAGTGGACATATATGACCAAGATTTGAAAAAAACAAGATCAGTCAGCAAAACAGAGTATCATCTCCAACGTACCTCATTACCCTCTTAACGCTTTTTTAAAAAATTCGTAGTGGATCAATTTACCACTGGCTCTTGGGTAATAATTTTATAATAACTGTGTTTGTTTTCAGAGTAGGAAGCTGAAGCTTTGTGTAGTACTTAAATAAAATGGGCTTATTATGACAGATTTTTAATATTTTTCTAATGCAACTCAAATTTAATCTTGCAAAATTTTACAAATGAGTATAGCTAAGTGTACCCAGAGGTTTCCACCATGAAAGTGTTGAGGAAATGTAATAAATAATCAATCTATGGTATTCCAATTCAGCCAGTGGACTGATAAACAATGTGAAGAAGAGTCCCAGAGTGTCACTCTTCAATATTTTTTTCCCAAATTGCAGTCACAAGTGTCCAACCACCTAACAGAATCACACATGCAGAACACCAGGCTTGCCCAGTATATGAAGAGAAATTACATCAACACAGATGAAAAAGTCTCATGTCCACATTCCTCCATTAATTCAAGTTCATTATTTAGTACCACAGAAAAATACCCAATATAGCATAAAAGAACAAAACATATCTTCTGTCTTTAAAGTAACAAATTATATTTTCTTCACCAAAGAGTTTAAACAAATGGATATATACAGGATAATAAACTAAAATTGTGTGCCAGCCCTGTGATATAAGATCATAGTTTTCAGCTTCACATCACTGAATGATATAAAATACGAAATTTACACTTGGTGAATGAGTAACAAAATGAATTGGTTACTACAAGTTCAAATTTGTTTCTTACTTAAAAATGATCATCTGTTGTCTTTCCTAAGGAGAGGATGATATTAATAATAAGTGGATAAAAAGAATAGACACCTGACCTTCCAAAATATACTTGTGTTTACAACTTATAGTAAGTATAATTCCAAATTTTCCAAAAAGAATTCACTTTTCTTGGGAGGGAAGAAAATAAATGTTTGCACAAAGAGAATTAAAATAATATCATGATGTATAAAGTATGTACATAGACCAAAAGATTCAAAAAAATTAATTATAATCTTGAATACTTGTGAAAATGAATTTCATTTTTTTCCTCAGCGGCACAAAACAAAAATCACTAGAAATTACAAGTGAATGTTCAGTTCTAATAACTTTTAAATGTCTCTTTGCTTAATAATTCTATTTGATTAAGGGAGAAAATAATCTGCATTTGATGTACTATGCAGTCAATCAAATTAAGTTTTGGTAAAGCCATGGAAGTGAAGGCATTTGGAGCTGCCTCTTCAATGATCTCCAGGCAGGGGAGTCCAACCTTTTGGTGTCTCTGGGCCACACTGGAAGAAGAAGAGCTCTCTTGGGCCATACGTTAAATACATAAACACTAATGAAAACAAAAACAATTCATAACATTTAAAGTAAATTTATAATTTTGTGTCGGGCCGCATTCGCAACCATCCTGGGCCGCATGCGGCCCACAGGCCACGGGCTGGACACCTCTGTTAGAATTATTGTGACACTGAAAAGAAGGTAGGAACTGAACCTGGATGCAAAGAACAAAGGCAAAGAGGAAAGCAGGAACCATCACTAATAATGCTAATGTGGAGCTTTTATTTTATCTGGAGAGATACTACCATCCTAATCACCTCAACATGCCATGAGAGAAACAAGAATTATTTGGGGAGGCAGCAAAGTAGAATAGGTTTTGGAGTAAGAAAATGCTGAATTCAAATCTTATTTTGTACCACTTTCAAGTTATATGATATTTATAAAGCTACTCAAGCCGTTTGAGCTTCAGTTTTTATCTTTAAAATGCAAATAGTATATAGCTATGCCATGCAAGTCACTCAAAGAATGACATGTATATAAAGCCCAGTACCTAAGTACATAGTAGTTACTTAACAGACAATACTTTCCCCCTTCCAGTTGTCCTAAGACCAGTAAATTTTGATTCAGGAATCAGGACACAATGAAAAAGAAAACCAGTAAAGCAAAATATGCATCCTGTACAACCAACTTGAATGAACAAGTGCTTCCCAGCACATTATATATTCATTCAAATTCTTAGTAAGTTCCCACAGGTGCCGAACATCACATTAGATCACGAGAATAGACACAAGTAGAAGAAAATCTTGTGCCTTTTTAAAGTAAGGAAGACAGTTAAGTAAGGAAGACACAAATAGTTACCAAAAATGTAATATAACCAATCAAAGCAGGAAAGTGTAGAGGAGGAGACATTAAATACATCTGTAGTCAGAAAAGAATTTGCAGATTTAGTTAGGTCTTCAAGAGTAAGTAGGGCCAATGCTTTTGCATGTGGAGTGACACTGGTTGGGGATGCGACTTTTGGGGCCCAAGACCTACCGAATCAGAAACCCTGGCGGCAGAGTCCCGCAATCTACGGTTTAACAAGACTCCGCTGAAGTAGAAGTTCACCAAGTAAATGAGGATGGAGTGGGGCAGCGTTGCAGGCAAGAAACATGTTCAGACAACAAAGGACAGTTCCATACAGCAGGAGTACAGTGTTCACGGTGGTGAGCGACAATGGATGAGAATGCTCCAGTAGCTAGGGGCCAAACCACTGAAAGAGTTTGCACTTCATCTTACAAGCAATGGGGGTTAGGAGTGTTAAAGAGACCCTAATTTTTCCCTTGGAATTTCTGCAGAGAAAGTGTGTGGCACACACACACACACACACACACACACACACACACACACACACGTGCGCGCGCACACACACTAAAATATGAATAAAAATTAAAGAGTAATTTTAAATGAGATATGATCAAAGTATCAACAATATTCTCAGAATGGATTTTACCACAACTAATTCGTACACTAGTGTCACTTAAAGACAGGTCTGGTCTAGCAGGTGTGTGCTGAACGTGAAGAGACTGGAGTTAGTGATGCCTAGCTCCACTCAACTTTATTAAAATTTAGTTTTCTCATGTAGAAAATGGGCAAAGCTGCTCCTAGAAGAGTTGTGAGAATTAAATGGAACAAACATGCCAAAGTCACCACAAACTATAAAATATATGTATTTCAAGATACTCTCACTTGACTCTTAATTCTTTCTGTGAAGTGCAAATAAATATAGTATAAAACGGGTATTCTAACTTCTGAGGCAGGGGATCCCATCAGAAATAATTACTTTTTTTCTATGCCAAACTCTTTATTGACTGGGCAGGGCTAAATATCCAAAATCGGAGCCTACCAAACAGGAACAGAAGGAAAGCATATCCGAGGGTCCGGCATTCAGAGGGAAGAGAAAGCCCAGATCTGGCTGGCCCAAATGCCTGTGTGGATACAATTAAGAATTGACAATTAATGATAGGACAAGCAGAACGGGAACAAAATTTGGGCCACTGCCCTAAAGACAAAAGCTTTCAAGTTTTGCATCTGGATATAAATGAACATCAGACCAAATGCTGATCCTAGATACAGATAAGAGAAAGCCTTCCAAAGAATTACACTCAGACTCCAGGATGAGAAGAGTTTCCAATTTCAAATGCAAAGACAGAAAGTTACCATCAACAAAGCCAAATGGGAAATGACATTTGAAAACCTAGCAGATAAAGGGTTTCGGGGGTTTTGGTTTTTTTGTTTTTTTGCCCTCTCCTGTCTCAAAGCCAGGTGCACAAGTCAAAAGGACAGGATTCAAAGTCAGTTAAAAGTAGGAGTAATTGCAGACATTCTGCCTCCCGCCAAGTTGTGGGTAACACAGAAACTTCTAACTTCTTTGGGGACCTAGCTTTAGCTGTAAAACTCTTGGAAATATAAATTTAAATGAAAATACAGATACAGTGCACAAAACATATCAGAGTCTGTCAAAATTTCTATTACTAACAGGGGACCATAATCTCTCCTTTCTTCTTTTGTAGAAATGCACCTTACTGTTATTTCACTTGCAGCAGTTAATGATGGGAAACCCAGGCTATGCCAACATATTGTTTACACAATACTGTGGATCTATTCATTACATTAGCTAAATACAATACAAGTGCTTCTGGTGATACACACACACACACACACACACACACACACACATACCTATACGTCCTTAGAGATTGTAAAGACTTTTTTTTGTGATTACAAAGGTTGCAGGCTCATACAGTAGTTGAAAATTTGCAATATTCTGAAATGTAATAAGAAAATGACATAATTCTGCTCAGTGGCAATGGCAGCTAACACTTAACCATATTTCCCCATGGCTTTTAAAAATATATTCATATTGTTTAATCAGTTAGCATTATATCCTAAGTACTTTTCCATATTATTAAAACGAAAAGCCTCCGAAGACAGGATTATAATGCCTAGCCAGAATTCTATCATAAGAATGTGATGATACAATTTAGACATTTCCCTATTGATAAACATTTGATTCTTATCATTAAGATTGTTGTAATTTCTTTGTGCATAAACCATTGTTCGCACTCAAGAATTTTCTAAAGAGTTGATGCACAATCATGACAAGCTTTAATATTTTATTATATTGCCTTCAAGCTTTTTTTCATATATGATAAATTCGATTGAAATTATATTACCATATTATCTATTTCTTTTTTATCTATTTCTCTATTTGGAATCTGTCAAATCTGTCAAAATTAACTATATTAATTTTTCTGAAATATTTAGCATAATTTTAGTGTTTTACCCAGACACTAAATTTTTTTTAAAAACATTTTTTTCTATTTATTTATCTATTTATTTGTTAAGGACATTCAAGTTCTGCTTTCTTAACAAATTTCAGTTATGCAACACAATGTTATCAACTATAGTTACGCATTAGATCCTCAAACATTATTCATCTTATAATGGAAGTCTGTACATGTTTACCAACCTCTTGTTGTTTCCCTACCCCCAGACCCTGGCTACCACTTTTTTGGTATCTGTTTCTATGAGTTTGACTTTTTATAGATTCCACAGTTAAGTAAAACTTTGGAATACTTGTCTGTGTCTGGCTAATTCCACTTTACATAATGGCCTCTAGGTTCATCCCTGTTGTCACAAAAGACAAAATGTCTTTATTTTCTAAGATAAAATAATATTCTAATATATATGTACATATTATGTATAAAATGTCTATGTTATGTATATTATGTATTGTGTATATAAAATCCTATAATAAAGGACATGCAATTCCATTACATGTATGTGTGTGTATGTATATGTGTATGTGTATGTATGTGTGCATACGTGTGGACCCCAAAAAACCCAGAACTTATTTATGAAACACTGGGGACTAAATGCTAATGGAAAAAAACATAAAAAGATTAAATTTAAAAAAGAAAAATTGTGTTTATATTCTTATATGTTTAAACTTCAGTGACCTTCAAAGTACTCTCCATTTGATGCAATACGCCTATCAAGACATTTTTTCCACTGCTCAAAACTGTTTTTGAACTTGTCAATGTTGATGCCTTTTAGTGCTTCTGCCAGTTTTTGTTTTACCTCTTCCATATGGGCAAAACCATATGGATGAATAGGAAGGGTGGGGCCCAGGGATCATGCTGTCTTTTGGTCAAAAACTGCTGACCACTCAGTGAGGTGTGTGGAAAGATGTGCTTGTAAATTACCTGTCATGAAATGGGCAAATGTGTTGAAGAGAGTCTTCAAAAAAATTCACTGAAGCCGAACGCAGCCTCTCACAACAACGCCAGCTGGTACACTGATACAGATGGGTTCCTAGAACACTCACCTAGTGGGGGAAGCCTGTAGTACAAGAGACCTCACCCCAGAAGATAATTCTGTTTTGGGGGGAGGGGTCCTCCCTCAGATACACATTTATAAACATGTATTCATCTGTTGAGGAACACTAAGGTTGTGGAAACACATTTTTGAATGACCAAATGGTACTGAACATTATGGAATTACAATTATCTACATAGGAGCAGTCTTACCATTGGGTAGAAGATTAGCTGCAACTTGGGATCAATAAAATGATACTGAGATAAACTGCCAGTATTCATATTTTTATATGCATTTCTGATTTAAATAAAGAGAATAAATGCTGTTAGGAACATAAAGTACTTATTTCTAGAAATGCTCTCCAAAAAGGCTATATAATTTTTACAGACAATCTATTAAATAAATTTTTTACAAACTACAGGTCAGATATTAGTCTTTAAAAATGAGTAGTCATTTTAACAATAGAAAATATTTTATTTTACTTTTATTGCTTTTGTTACTATTTGGCAAAATATTTCAAGATTTCTTCATTCTTTATAAATATTTATTATTTTATGAATTATCTATGTAAGGTCATTATATTTTTCTCTTCAGATGTTCACTCTCTTCCTATTTATAGAAGTATGCTATATATCAGGTAAATTAATCATCTACCATATATGATATTAATATAAACATTTGATATATTAGCTATTTTTAACATATAAAAATCTTACCACTTATATAGCCAAATCAACTACATCTCTTTATACTTTTCCCATTTAGTCCTTCTCCCTATTATATGGAAAATATTCATATTTATTTACAGACATATCTTTTTGTGTATAGGTTTTTGCTTTTTGTTTTGCTTGTTTTGCATTTAACCTTTAAATCCACATGAAATATATTTTGTTGTATGATGCAGCAAAAGGGCCACATTTATAGTTACCCAGTTTCTCTCTTATCTTTTATTTAATGATTCCTCCCTTTCTATAATAAATAATAGTATGTAATATAGGCTATGTTATATTCATATTTATCTAAATGTTACATTAAATAATAGATAAATTAACATAATACATTTTATACAACCTTTCATACATAAAAGAGTCTCTTTCTGGGTTTTTCATACTCTTGTGATTTTTTTCCTAACATTCTTTATTAAGCATAATACTATTCAATATTTTATACTTTTAAACTGCATTTTGAAAACTAGTAGTAAACATCTCAGATACTGTTCTATTTTACAAAAAAAATTATCCATCTTTATGCATTTGAGATAAATTTTAGACACACACACACACACATATATATTCAAATTCCAAAAAAATTCTATAACAAAAATTCTTTCTAGGAATTTTGTTGAAATCATAATCACATTAGATAAATACATAAATTTAAGAGAAATTCATATCTTTCATGTAATCATGTTTTCCAGGAAGACAATGATAAACTGCATAATTTATTTGAAATGTACATTTTGACACTTACCACATCCACCTTGCTACAGAGTAATTAAATGGCCAATAAAAAATAAAGAAGAACAAGACAACAATAAAG
Source organism: Micronycteris hirsuta (assembly GCA_004026765.1). Taxonomy (NCBI): domain Eukaryota; kingdom Metazoa; phylum Chordata; class Mammalia; order Chiroptera; family Phyllostomidae; genus Micronycteris; species Micronycteris hirsuta. Next base: position 218,776 of record PVJI01000029.1, on the reverse strand, counting down.
GAGGATTATCCCACCCCCCAAGAGGAAACAGAACATGTTAAGTCTTTCATACAAGCAGTAGGATTTTTCTTTCATGCTAGTTTTGTTCTGTTCTTAATCTCGACTCTACAAATAATTGATCAGGGCACTGCCTTACTTCTTTCCCAGTAAATTACTCATATGCAAGAATGTCACTTTTTTTTTGGTATGCAGATATCAAATTACCTGCAGACATTTTGAAGTTACCCTAAATTGGTAAAAGAGATCTAGATCTACTTCAGTATTACCTTTTTTCTAAAAGACCACTAAAAATCCAAACAAAACTGAAAGGGAAGGCAAGCTGCATTGTTGAGAGTTTTCAATGGTTGGCTGACTGATTATATAGATTGTTCTGAAATTGTTATTTAAGTTAAGTGCAGCCTGACCAAATGATGAAATCAAGCAGAATCTATTTTTTAAATTAAACTTTTCATTTTGAGCTAATTGTAGATTCACAGGCAGTTGTAAGAAATAATACAGATCCTATGTACCCTTTACCCAGTTACCCCAAGTTAACATCTCACAAAACTGGAGTGCAATGTCACATCCAGGACATTGACATTGATATAGTCAAGACACAAACAATTCCAAGATCACAAGCATCCCTCCCATTGTACTTTTATAGCCACAGTCACTTCGTTCCCCTGCCATCCCTTATTTAATCCCTGGCAACCACTATTCTGTTCTCCATTTATTTAATTTCATTGTTTTAAAAATGTTATGAAAGTGGAAACACGTATTATGTAATCTTTGGGATTGCCTTTGTCATTCTGAATAAGATTCATCCAGGTTTTTCCATGTATCAGGTCCTTTTTATTGCTTAGAAGTGTTCCATGGCATCGATGTATTGCAATGCGCTTAACCATTCACCCCTTGGCGGACACCTGGGCTGTTTCTAGTTTCAGGCTATTACAAATTAAATTGCTATTAACATTTATGTACAGGTTTTATGTGAACACGAGTTTTCATTTCTCTGGGATAAATGTCTAGGAATGCAATTACTGGGTCATACGGTACTTGCTTACTTAGGTTTTCTGGTTTGTTTTTTGTTTTGTTTTGTTTTCATGAAATCACCAAACTTGTCCAGAGTGTCTGGACCATTTTACACTCCCACCAGCAATGTATGAGTAATCCAGCTCCTCCGCATCTTTGCCAGCATTTTAGCCATGCTGATTAGGGTGTCATGTTATCTCATTGTTGTTTTAATTTGCATTTCTGTATTAAGTATTGATTTTGAACACATTTTCATGTTTGTCATCTGTAAATCCTCTTTGTTGAACTATTTCTTCATGTCTTTTGTCCATTTTATAAACATTTCTTTTTCTGCTGAGTTTTGAGATATTAGTCCTTGGACAACTATATATTTTAAAAGTATTTTCTCCCAATCTACAACTTGTCCTTTCAAAAGGTTCTTTTGCAGGACAAAGAAATGTTACTTTTTTGAAGCCCAAATATCAGTTTTTCTATTTACATATTATGCAAACAGTGTCAAGTCTAAGGACATTTTATAGTTCTATAGCTGAAGGTTTTCTCCTGCATTTTTTATTAAGAGTTTTACAGTTTCATATATAAGTCCATGGTATACTTTGAGTTTGCTTTTGTGTGAGGTGAAACCTTCTTGAATGTATTTATATAGGTCTATTTCTTTTTTTTTTTTTTTTTAACTTTTGTTAACATTTATTTTATGCTGAATTTATTCCTGGGCCGTAAGTCACTGTTGCTTTCCCCTGCAGTTTCTTCTGGGATAGTTTTATCTTCAGTGCAACCTTCTTTTTTGGTTTAGGGACAACCCGCTCTTCTTCAGAAAGGGTCATCGCCACGTGGCAGGGAGACCTCATATATGGGTTAATCCATTCATGAGCTCTGCAAGTGCTGCACTGCATCTTGGGAGCTTTGTTCACCTGGATGTGCTCAAAGACTAAAAAATCTACATCTAAACCCTTATGCTCAGCATTACTCTCTGTGTTTCTAAACATGCCCAGTAAAAACTCAGCACTCTTTTTGGGCCACAGACCCTGCATCCAGCCCCACTGTTAGGCCTGGGCACACCTGCCAGCGGCATCAACAAGGGAATGCCACACGTTGCTTCTGTAAAGTGACATTCTTCACATACTTTGTGGCTTTTCAGGTATGTATACTCTTGATGGCCTGGGCAGTTTCATGAGTGCTCTTAAAGTGAACATGAAGATTTGAACCTCCTCATTTGCATGGTTTTGTGGGGTTTTCCAGGTCCAGTGAACAGCAAATCATTTTCAAAGGTCACCTTTAGCTGTTTTGGGGAACAGAATAAGGGTCTGTTTCTGAATTCTTTATTTTATTCCACTTATCCCTCCACCAGTACCATACCATCTTAATTACTTGCAGCTATATAAGAAGACATAGTATCGGGTAAACTGATTCTTCCCACTATATGGTTATTTTCAAAATTATTTAGCTGTTATGATACTTTTGCCTCTCTATATAAGTTTTATAATAATCTCGTCTACAAAAACTTTTCTGGGATTTTGATAAGAATTATACTAAACTTGTACATCAATTTGGGAAAAATACTATCTTTACCATAATATGTTGGCTCTTTTAATACATAAACATAGTGAAAATCTCCATTTATTTAGATCTAGTTTGATTTCCTCATCATTGTTTTGCAGTTTTCAGCATACTGGCACTGTACATGTTTTGTTACATTTATACCGAAGTATTTCACTTTTTTTAGCAACTTTAAGTGCTATAATTATTTTTAATTTTGAAGTCCATATATCTGTTCCTAGTATATAGAAATACAATTGACTTTTTAATGTTTACCTTATATCTTCTGACCCTGCAGAATTTGCATGTTAGTTCCAGGAGTTTGGGGCTTGGGGTTTGTTTGTTTTTTAATTATTGTTGACTCGTCAGAATTTTCTACACAATTGTGTCATCTGCAAATAGGGACAATTTTATTTCTTCCTTTCTAATCTTTTTGTCTTGTATTTCCTATTCTTTTCTTGCTCTAATGTCTAGATCTTCCAACATCACGTTAAATAAGAGTCTTTAGAGTTTACATCTATGTCTTACTTCCAATCTTAGGGGAAAGATTCCAGTCTTTTGTTGTTAAGTAAAATGTTAGTTGTACTTTTTTTTGTAGATTCTCTTTATCAAGTTGAGGAATTTCCCACTAACAGGTTCCATCATTAATGGATGCTGAATTTTGTAAAATGCTTTTGCTGTATCAAACGATATTTTCCTGTAGCCTGTTAATGAGGAGATTACATTAACCAATTACAAATATTGAACCAGACTTGTACCCCTGAAATAAACTTTCTTTTGGCCATATAATCTTGTTATAAATTACTTAATTCTACTTGCTAATATTCTGTTAAGGTCCTTTGGATTTATATTCATGAGGCATATTGGTTTGCAGTTTCCTTTGTTTTTTTTCTGGGGTTCTTTTTATACTGTCTTTATCCACTTTTGATATCAGATAATGCTACTTTCATAAAATCAATTGGGAAGTGTCTTCTACTCTGTTTTCTGGGAAAAAATGGGTAGATTTTGTGCTAATTCTTCCTTAAATGTTTGGTAGAATTCTACATTGAAACCATTTGGGATTAGAAATTTCTTTTTTGCAAGATTCCAGTAATGAATTCAATTTACTTAATAATTACAGCTTTCACCTGATCTATTTCAGAGTGGGTGAGTGGATTCTGCAGTTTTGAAGGAATTAGTTAATTTCATCTAAGTTGTCAAATTTTTGTGTGCAGAGTTGTTTGTAGCATTTCCTTATTATTCTTGTCATGTCTGCAGGTGGTAAATTGCAGAACACCAGAAACATGAGTAAAAACAGAACATGTTTTCTGTCCTTTTTTTTTTTCAGATTTATGACAAAAACAGGAAATGTAGCATGGATAAGATCTGAGTGTATCCTTTCATGTTTTAATAGCATGTGAGTTCATGTCTATCTACTTACCTTTTTTTTTTTAAGGGAAACAGTTTAAAGGCATTGCAATAATAAAATCAAAACTCCAAATAAGTGCTATATTTTATTCAATAAAATATTTGGGGAATTCAGCATATAAACAAAACTTTAAGTAAAACCTTAAGCTATTGCTAAAGAGTTTGTGTCACGAAGAAATGACATCTGTGGCAAATTGTTTTCTAAGAACAAAAAAAGCAAACACCACGTGGGTGCTTATATTTCATAGGCAATTTGGTGACTGTGCCAAAGCAGGACTGCATTTGAAATGAGGAAGATAAAAACCATGGCTAGAAAAAACACTTGTGCTGGCTGCTGTGGCTCAGCTGCTTGGAGTATTGGCCCATGATCAAAAGGTCATGAGTTCGATTCCCAGTCAGGGCACATACCCAGGTTGCAGGTTCACTCCTCAATTTGGGTCGTGTACGAGAAGGCAGCCACTCTCACATCGATGTCTCTCTCTCTCACTCTCCACCCTCCACCCCATATTCCTCTTTCTCTGAAAAGCAATAAAAAATGTCCTTGGGTGAGGATAAAAAAAAACACACACATTTCACATAGACAAAGAAGACACTGAAATTCACTGAACTTATTAAAGATTTTGCTTATCTTGGTTCTAATTAAAATAGAGACTGTAGCCAAAAGAAGCAAGAGAAGACTGAAACTCGGAAGTACATCAGTGGAAGAATTAGGAAAGATCACCAAGAACAAGGATGTGTTGTCATTACAGACCAAGGCTAAGTAAGATCATCCACCGCCTCTTATTTCTAATTACAACGCAAAGATGTGAAAACTGGACAGTAAGGAAGGCTGACAGGAAAAAAATGATTCATCTGAAATGCGGTGTTGAAAGAGAGCCCTACGGATACCACAAACCACCAGAAAAATGACTAAGTGGGTCCTAGAGCAAAGCCCGAAACACCCCTGGAAGCAAAAATGACAAAATTGAAACTGTACTACTTTGGGCACATCATGAAATGACAGGATTCTTTGGAAAAGACAATAATGCTGGGAAAAACAGAAGACAGCAGGAAGAGAAGAAAAGAGAAAGACCAAATATGAGACAGACTGACTTCACAAAAGAAACCAGAGGCATGAGTCTAGAGGAGCTGAGCAGGGCTGCGGAGGACAGGACATGGCAGGACATCTCTCGCCCACTGGGTCACCAGGAGTCGGAGCCAAACCAACGGGAGTTAGCTCACACAAGAAGAGCAAGTGTTCCTCTGTGTGCCCTTGGCCTCTAGTTTCCCATGCTTTGTTCCTACTCTACCCTCCTTCTTACACATGAAACGAATTAAAACAACATAAAAGACAAAATAAGGTCTCCTTCATCTGCCATCTCTAAAAGTATGTCACAATACAGTCACTTCGGACCACTTCTGTTTGTATGATTCTGGCAGTAACCCCTATAAATCTACATTGTATGCTTTTTTTTTATCCTTGCTTGGGGATACTTTTTTATTGCTTTTAGAGAGAGAGTGAGGGGGAGAGAGAAACATCGATTGGTTGCCTAACTGTATGTGCCCAGCCAGGGGCGGAGGGTGGAATCCTCAACTTGGGTATGTGTCTGGCCGAGAATCAAACCCACCACCACCTTTGGGTTACTGGACAACGCTCCAACCCACTGAGCAACACTGGCCAATGCTTTTAACACTATTTCTTTTTCTTTTTAAGAAGAATTTAATTCATTCTTTGTTCGTGAAGAAGAGATATTTGGCTTTCTTTTTTTTTTTCAATTACAGTTTACATTCATTGGCTTTCTTACTAGTAACTTGTTTCTCCCTCCTCCATGTTTTGTTAGCTTTACCTTTTAAGATGCTCTATCATTGATGTATAATCTTTGGGATATACTCATATCTCTATACTTCACAGTCTACTAAATCTGTGGCACATCTTTACTTCTCACCACATAAGCCAAAGAAACTACACTTTTCTTTAACCCCACTTCCTCCCAGGTCCTGTCAGCTTATGCCAAGATACTAATGTCATCCAGTTTCCTCGTGATACCATTGATTAACTGCCCTAAAGAGCCAGCACTGGTCTCTTGCTTACTATTCCCTGTCATTCTGAAAATAATTTTCCTTGCATGTCTAGTTTAATTACAGCCCATGGGCTTGAGGTTTCTCTTGGGATAAAACAAAGTGAAGTGATTTTCCTTTTCAGAAAGAGAGCATGGGATATAAACTTTCTGAATCTCTCCAGACCATAATAATGTCTTTATTTTGGTCTCATATTTGATGGATATGTTCCTGGGTATATAAATGTAGTATTAGGTTTGTTTTCTGGACGAACTTCGAGTAAATGGTCCCATTCTCTCCTGGCATCTTAAGATTGATTGAAAACTTCAGTATGATGTTCATTTCTGTGATAGAACATTTATTTATGTTTTTCTTTTCAAAACCTTTTGAATCTTCTCTTTAGTCCTGGTTTTCTAAAATTGTATCACCATGTGTCTAGTATAAGTCTTAAATTCCATTGTTCTCAGCATTGGTTTGGCCCTTTCATTCTGGAAACGTGCCTTTTTTCCTACTCTGGGAAATGTCGTAATTATTTTATCTCATTTTTTGTTTTTCCCCTCCCTCTGGTTTTAAAACTTATTGGACAGACATTGGGCTTTATATATTGATTCTGTCTCTTTAATTTTCTCATATTTTATACCTCTTTTTCAAGGCGATTTCCTTGAAATTTTTTATAATCCTTTTTTAAATGTTGGTGATTATATATTAAAATTATATGAATTATTTCTGTACCTTGATTTCTTTTTTCATATCAGAAAATTCTTACTTTAGAAATTATAATGGCTCTATTCATCTAAGGATACTGGTAGCTTTAAAATATCTTTTCTCTAAATCATTTTTATATCCTCTAAGGTAGAGTTGTCCTCCAGTATCTTTGGCAGTATCTTTGTCCAGATATTGACACTTTGTCACTCACAATAGGTAGGAAGGAGGGCATTACTTGCTACCAGAATCTACTGGACAGAGTCCAGGACAGACCCCACAAAGCACAGGACACTCACCGAAACAAAAAATATCCAGCCCAAAATGACAATAATGCAGAGGTTAAGAAACCCTTTGCTAGAGTAACTTTTTTTTTCTTTTTCTTATTTTCTGTTTTAAACTGCTGCTTTCTATTGTCGAGTCCTTTTTGTAAACGATTATATTGATTAATATAGATTGTTGGCATGAATCGATCCACACCCCTGACACATTTCTCCCTGCCGTGCTTTGTTTTGCACCTGAAACATACAGACCAGCTGGAGCCTCTCCGTCTACCAGAATTAAGATGCAGCACTGCTGTCGGTCAGCAGCTCGCACACCGGGAAGCCTTGGACCTCACTCTCAGATTGTCTGAATGCCTTTGAAGAGTTCTGCTGCTTTACTAGTGCAGACGAAGGCTGCAACTGGTTACACGCATAGGACTGGAGATCTTAAACCGGAACTGTTCTTCAGACTTCTGACCAATAACCTCGATTTCTGCTTTCCTGCTTTTTACCTATGCTGTTCCCTGCGCCTGCTGACCTGAATGAACTAGGAGACCAACCGAGATCGGCCCTGAAGGCTCTTCCAGCTTCATCAGAGGCTCTTTCTTCCTGCGCTCAGGAGTAGGCGCCTCATGATTTATCCATCTTTACTAGAATTTCAAGTGGGATTTGGGAAGGTTGAGTTAGACGCAGGTTTAGTTCAGTCCACAAACTTGAAAGCTCCTCTCATTTGTTTTCAAATTAAGATATCTGTTTATAAGGTTTGCTTACAAAAAGATACATCTTTAAAATAATTTTAGAAAAAATAGTCATACACACATGGGACATAGAAGTTTCTAATGAATTTAGAATGATAAGAGAAACCACTGGATTTGTGACATTTGGAAAATGGTGTCACTGTTTGAGGCCTAGGCTTCATGTTTCAAACGAGATGATTGAATAGCCTGCAGAGTCTTTTCAGTTCCATTTTCTACTATAAAATGAAGACAGATATTTAGAATGAGACTTTATATTTTGAACATTAATATTTGATCATAGCATCTTGCAATGACAATGATTTAGTGCATGACGAGGCTTCCCCTGTGACATAAAATGGAATAGTATAACTATTTCTCTCTGAAAAACCAATATTTATGAGTCTCTTTTATATAAATACAGAGCCTCAGACTTTCTTCATATACACCATTCATATTTTAATGGTTTTCACCAGAACCACATATGAATATGTTAGTCTAAAGATACTTATCAACAGAGAGAAAAAGACATAACACTGATAATAGATTTATTAATGATGGGGATATATAAAATCTGCCACAAAAAGGCCCTAGAACATCTAATAACTTCGTATCAAAGGTATCTTATTAGAGATCATTACTACTAGCTGTTTTGTTCTTCATTGGGAAAACAAAAGAGATTTGGGAGATTTATCTACTTGCAAGCTGTAAATATTTGAAAGGTAGATAGTCTGTTTTGCTGCTTAAGGAGAAGAACTCAAGAAAAAATACATACACTGGCCTATTCAAGAGAAAGCAATTCAAGATGCTGGGAGCCTCCAAACTCCGGGCTGACAGTTGCCGGTGTCGGGAAACGCATCGCTGCTCTGCCAGGCGCACGGAGGCCCTGGCATCTTCTCCAGTCAGCAGCAGCAACGACAAAAGCTTCACCACTGTCCAAATTCAGAAAGTAAAGCAAGAGGGTTTCTCTTTTCTTTGGCAAAACTGTGGCAGCTTTCAGTATTGGCATAAGGGTGAAACATTGACAACATTACCCAATAGTTTGGAATAGTAGCCACATACGTAAAACCATGCAGAATGGTATCTGAAAGGCACTGACTTGATTCTCCAAATAATGGAAAGGCACAAACACACTATATAAATACCATATATAATATACTAACATTAAATATGTAATATATAGCCCTGGCCAGGTGGGTCAGTTGGTTGCAGCATCATCCCGCATACCAAAAGATTGTGGGTTCATTCCCAATCAGGGCACATATGTAGGTCGCGCATACAGGAAACAACCAATCAATGTCTCTTTCTCACACTGATGTCTCTCTCTCTCTCTCTCTCTCTCTGTTTCTTCCTCTCTCCCTCTTGCTCTCCCTCCCCCCTCTCTAAAATCAATAAACATATCCTCAGGTGAGGATAAAATATATCTGTGTGTGTTCATTGGTCTTTAATATCTAAATGCAAATAACTAAAATAATTTTAAAATAATTTCAGCAGGACAACTTTATAACCTTCATGGGAAACACTGAGCAACTCTTACTATCAGAACATACTTACTTCCTTTATCTAATCTAAACCCCACACATTGTAATTTAGATCTGCTTCTGTCCCTGATAGGGTTGCGAGCAGCTGGTGAGCATCCTCTATATAACAATCTCTCATGCACTTGACTCTCATCACTAAACACCCTCACAGCCATCTTTCGTCTGGCAAAATGACTTTAAAGCCCTAATTTCTCAGAGCTCCTATTTTCTAAGACTTGAATCATTCTACAGTTCCATCTTGGGACAGCTCCAAGTTCTATGCACCTCTCTTGTGTCCTCCCAAACATCTCTGTCTCCTCCTTACTAGCACCTACGGAGCGACTCTCTCTATGAGTGCAGTTGGGGTAAACTCAGGAGTAGAGTAGCTTCAATCTAAGAACTCAACAATCTTCATTATAAGAATATCCACGCCACCCTGAAATCTGTATCAGAGAGTTGGAGAATAAAGTCCAAATAATGATACCTAAAAATTAAAATGATTTTGATGTATTAGATCAGGCACTCTTTTCCCTTATGTATAGCTGTCATTACTAATCTTATCTCACAAATCGTTGGGCTATTTCACAGGGCAGCTGCTATCTCCTGCCTCTGGGTGCTGATTTTCAGTTTTCTCTATAACAGAAAACAGTACAAAACTAAAAAACCGGAGTCCCAATATTACAGAGCAAATACCAGAGAATTCCGTTCACTGACTGACTTTTCTTTTCTAAGCTGATCTAGCCCCAAGAAAACATATGGCTATGTCTCCTGAGTAATTAATACGACGGGAAGAGGAGGAAACCGTTGTCCAGAAAGGCACTGGAGAGAATGCTAAAGCCAGGAGCTGGGTCTGTCATTCACTGGGCCAAGGTAGTATCTCCATGGAACCCGTGATGCAAAAAAAGCCAACCGCTGCCTGAGATTACTGCTTATTGTTGGCAGTCCTCCTCCAGACAGGAACAGCCAAAAGCTTGGACATAGTTTTCTCGTTGTTTCTTCAAATTTAGAAACCTGTTGCCCAGAGTATACATTCAAATCATTGCTATGTCTATTTTTTAAAAAATCCGACTATATTCTAATAATGCTGTTGCTACACAAAATCCATGCCTCTTTCAAAAAGTCAATTCCAACTCAGTTGTGGAATATACAGATTCAAAGGAGTCATTTATATCCTTGGTTAGGTTTACTCCTGGGTATTTTATTCTTTTTGAGGCAATCATGAATGGGGTTGTTTTCATAACTTCCCTTTCTGTGAGTTCATTAGTGGCATATGAAAATGCAATTGATTTTTAGATATTAATTTTGTATCCTGCTACTTTGCTGAATTCACTTACCGGTTCTAGTAGTTTCTTGGTAGTATCTTTGGGGTTCTCTATGTACAGTATCATATCTTCTGCAAATAAAAAGTTTTACTTTTTCCTTTCCAGTTTGGATGCCTTTTATTTCTTCTTATCTGATTGCTGTGGCCAGGACTTCCACTACTATGTTAAATAAAAGAGGTGAAAGCAGATATCCCTGTCGAGCTCCCGATCTTAAGGAGAATGCTTGTAGGTTTTGCCCTTTGAGCATGATGCTGGCAGTGGGCTTCTCATATATGGCCTGTATTATGTTTAGGTATGCTCCCTCTGTTCCCACTTTGCTGAGAGTTCTTAATCATAAATGGACGCTGGATTTTATCATATGATTTTTCTGCATCTATTCATATGACCATGCGGGTTTTATCCTTCATTTTGTTTATGTGGTGAGTCACATTTATTGATTTGTGAATGTCATACTAACCTGGCATTCCCAGGGTAAATCCCACTTGATCATGATCTTTTTGATGTATTGCTGTATTCATCTTCCTAGTATTTTGTTGAGGGTTTTAACATCTATGTTCATTAGGTTTATTGGCCTCTAATTTTCTCTTTTTGTAGTATCTTTATCTGGTCTTTGGAATTAGGATAATTTTGATCTCGTAAAATGTCCTGTTGGTGGGAATGCAGATTGGCGTAGCTACTGTGGAAAGCAGTATGGTGATACCTCAAAAAATTAAAAATGGATCTGCCTTTTGACCCAGAGATTCCACTTGTGAGAATACATCCAAAGAAACCCAAAACACTAATTTGAAAGAACATAAGCACCACTTTGTTAATTGCAGCATTATTTACAATCACCAAGATATAAAGCAGCCCAAGTGTCCATCTGTAGGTTAGTGGATAAAATAACTATGGAACATTTACACAATGGAATTCTACTTGGCCATAAAAAGGAAGAAAATTTTACCCTTTGCAACAGTATGGATAGACCTGGAGAACATTATGCTAAGTGAAATAAGCCAGTCAGAGAAAGACAAATACCATATGATTCCATTCACATGTGGAATCTAATGAACAAACTGAACTAACAAGCAAAACAGACTCATAGAGAGCAGAAGGACAGTTAAGGGGTGGGGTACTAGGGGGTTGAGGGATTGAGCAAAAAGGAAAAAAGACTCATGGACATGGACAACAGTGTGGTGATTGCAGGGAGGAGTGGGTATAAGGGGACTAAATGGTAATGGAAATACAATACAAAAAAAAGGAGTCTAATTCCTTTATGGCTGGAACTAATTTTCCAACTCATTTCACCAAGCTTCATTTCCTACATTGTCATCAGAAGTAGCTCCAAATTATTTTTGCTGTTTTCTAGAAATAAAATCCACTCTTTTTAGACTTTTATCATTTCCTCCTTTTTCTCAAAAACTGAACATGCATTTATGTCATCACACAAAGCTATAAAATAATTATATATACTGTCTTGTATACAGTAAGAGATTGATAACTATATGTATTTGGGCAAAGCAATAAAAAGCTGTGAGGAAATACACTAGAACATTAATGTTGATTATCTCTGTTGATGGAATTCTGAGTGACTTTTTGCTTTCTTCAATATGTCTATTTCTTCTACCAGAAAACAGAATTTTAAATCATACTTCCACATTATCATTTTTGGTAGTTACCAAGAGGTGCTAAATTAAGGTTAACACATCTGTTCAGTTAACACTGGACATGGAGAGTTGATAAATAGAGAGACAAATTGTTAACATCCTGCCTTACTAAGGAATACACTTTCACTATTGTGCCCCCTTTAACATGCATTTAGTCCTTAATTCTTACTCATATCCCAAGCAAGAATCATATTTACCAACCAAAACAACCCTTTTTATGTTTCTTGTATGTTCCAATAACTGGTAAAATTTTCTGTATGTGTGTACACCTCCTACTGTTACATGTTGCATCTTAAAACTCAAACTATTTATTTCGTGGGTATGACTTTCTTCCAATTTTTAATCCATTAGCCCTATTCTCTCACCTTGACATATTCAAGAACACTGAGTATCACAGTGGCATATCTAAAATATGCTTCCTATATTTGTCCTAATGCATTTCTATTGTGTAAAACAACTGCATAGAATGACTCTTAATTTTTCCAGGACCTAGCAGATATCCAGGACCTACTAAGTGCACCAGGTTTACCTGCCTAATAACATGATGATCAATGTTGATAGGTAAAACTGTCTCTTGCTGGTTCTCAAGATCTCTAACTTTACATACTTAAATACATGTATTTCTTCTCTCTCATAATGACTGATGATCATTTTATTTGCATAGGCAAACAATTCTTGGCAGGAATTTATTAGTCAATTCTGTTTAAAACAAAATCAACCCCAATTGAACTTGAATTGGGTGGTGGGCATCTTTTCTTTCAACAAGGGTTCTAAAGGCTTTCTACACAACTACCTTCTGTCTACCCAAATACAGTTTACAATAACAGGACCTTATCTCCTTACACTTCTGACTCTTTCCACTATCATGTTCTGCAGTCAGTATTCATTCGCTGCACTGCTACTCCCCATGACTATCCCCTCTGAGACATCCAAAAATATTTTAAGAGCCAATTACCTGCAAGTCACTTACTTAAAATGCATAATTTTATAGCATGAGATATCCAATTCTGATTTGATGATTACGCAGACCTTATCAAAATCATACTGTGCGGCATGAGTCTGCATCTATTGGTAGCATTAAATTCAGGAGCTGACTACACATTCTAAAGAGAAATACATAATTTCTTTTTATTGGTTCCTTATTTAATGAGATTGGATCACTGAAAGATTCTTCTATCCTCCAAGTTTTGGTTGTGAAACTGATATGCATCTTCACAAAGCCAGAGCACTCTAAAATTAATTCATTAAAACCCCTTTTCTTCCCCTGTGCTGTATCTACTCTTTTAGCTTTTCCTGCTACACTTTCAGTTCTCCTGTCTCTTCTTGGGTCTCTTCAGTATCATCATTAACTTTCCTAGAATAATGTAAGAAAAGATGTCTATTACATTAATTCTGAGGCATACAATACAGAGTAAATTTAATGTTTGATCCACATAATTCCTAAGAAAGTAAAGTGATTTAAATATCAATGCATATATGGAAATCATGATGAAAAGCATGGATACCTTCATACGGTGTATGTTTCAAATAAGAGTAGGTTTCATATACATTTGACATGTAACTGGCTGATAACCTACAATCAAGGCAGAAAGGGTTGCAGAAGTAAGGGAGTGGTCACATTGACCTAGAGGTGGGAGAGACCTTTTAGGAGAATTGATGCTTGAGCTGAATCTTGAAAGGGGCAGGGGGGGACCTGCTCAGAGAGCAGGGTGCATTATCACATGAACCTCTCCCTCTGGGTCCTGTTTTTGCCTATCATTTTTAGGAGTAGTTATTGACTCTTCGATTAGAACACTTCAAGAACTATAATTATCAGATATATTCCTAAAGAGGTTTTCCATGATTCCTCTGAGTTCTGGTTTTCATTAAGTATTACTCTCTCAAGGGCCCTAAGTATATCAAAATACTGAAGCTTATTTTACACAGGGCTTCAAAATAAATACATATTCATGTCAAATACAATGCCCTAGACATTTTCAGTAAAGCATTTCTAATATACAATGAAACAAAACTGAGATAATATGTCGTTATCTTTTAAATATCAAAATTATTCATGTACCAACAGAAAATGGATGGGAGCCTATTTATTTTCAATATCTAAATAATAACTATGAAACATTCAGTGATCAACTGTAACATACAGAAACAGATCTGTTCTCAAGAGGGCTGTAAACTAATGAGGGAAACAAAGGTAGACAAGGTATGTCCAGAAGGTATCCAGCCATGCAATATGAGAAATAGAGACATTTATTGAAGAAGACACAAGATACAAGAAACACTGTACATAGGACAATGACTCCTCAGTCCCCTTCAAAGTAAGCACCTTAGGACCTCACACGGTCTCCCATTCACCATCAGCTGCCCTGTCATATTTTTCTGAATCTCATTGACAGTCTGAAATCTTTTCCCTTTCAAAGGTGATTTAGTTTTGAGAAAAGCCAGAAGTCACAGGACACCAAATCTGGGCTGTAGCGGGGGCTGACTCACCTGGATGATTTGATGTTTCACCAAAAAACTCTACACAAGACATGGTGCATGAGCGGGCGCATGGTTGTGATGAAGCTGCCAATCACCAGCTGCCCAAAACTGCAGCCTTCTGAATCATGAGAATAGTTTCCATGGAGGAATGTTCAAGCTTAATGCAAAATTTAACACATATCTGTTGCTCTATTTGCTCACTTTGAATGCGATAGCCACATAGTATATATACTCACTCAATAGGCATCTAGTGCCCCCACTGACTAGTACAGCGAAGTCATCATTGTTTCCACGTGCACATCCCAGTCCGCTCTCCTTGGTTGCCAGGTTACATGGATGTCACGCAAACTGTTGTGATATTAACAACGGCTGGACTTTTCAGGACAAACTTCATACATATTAGATATTCCTGTGGAAGAATATTCTAAGTTCTGACCAAAGAAATGACAGAATCACAAAACTTCCAGAATTCTATTCAAATTCCATCCTATCAAAAAATATTCTTAAACATGTAAATAAAAATAAAGAAGGCTTTCTCTGTGGTGACTATAATTCTTTTATAGCAGAGAATTTATATCAGAGAATTTGTCACTGAAAATATGAGTTTTAAAACAACAGAGAGGTTAATAACAGTTTCTGATGCCCTTCAACCAACTGAAGAGAAGGATTTAAGAACATCTCATTTCAGATGAACTCATGTCCCCTAATGTCTACTGAAAAGAAAGAAATGTAAATTACTGCCTGAATTCTAAATGAATAAAATTATTTAATCGGGCTACTATGCTTGTTCTCCAATAAAAAGACGACTTGTAAAACAACTCAACTTCTCCAACATAAACTCATTGTCTGGATTTGTCATTCATTACACACCTAATAGATAACTATTTTTCAAGTACTCTGAACCTGGAATAGAAATTTGTGGAATGAATGAATGAATGAATGTTGACAAGTGAATAAATCAATTTCCATGTTTACAAGTGGTTGTAGAACCCTACTCTTCCTCCCCATTCCCGCAACAACATAAATGTGACTTGACAAGCTAGATCAGTTTGAAATACAAAAATGCATATGTTCACATTGATTTATTTATATTTATGTTCACATATTTTCAAAGAGCATGTTATTTATGCAGTCAAGTGGAAACAATCCTTTGAGTTATTCAGGTATTTTGTGTAATTAATATGTGCTAGCCATAGTAAGATAATAAACAGGAAACTCTGAGAATAATTGTGAAATCTTATTTTCCAAAGTGTTCATAACCAAAGATTTTGTTCTGTGTAATTGTTTAAATATTTATTTATCACTATTGTTTCATATTGTGGAGAGGTTGCATATCAATGTCTTTCTTTATAGCTAATTTGCAACGGTCTGTTTTAGTGAAGAGTGAGACAGGGAAAAGGGGCTTCACATTCATTAAGAACCCCCTGTGTGCTGGATGCTTTGTATACAGAATGTCACAAAAATCCTCTGAGATATTTATTAGAAACATTTTTTCACTAGACAATATAAAGGGTCAGAAGGTATCATTATCAGAAGGTAAAATTAGATCACCCACTGATAAATTGGGTTATAATTTTAATCCATGATTATGTGCTTCCAAAACGTATGTTCTTCCTACATATATTACTCTACACTTTTTGAAGGAAAGATCCCCCTCCCCATCCCAATAAAAAAAAAAATAGTGTCTAGCATCTACAGTAAGCTTCATGAGGGCAGATTCTGGAAAACACGAAATAACCAATACACTGCCACTTTTCCTCTAAAACAATGACCAGCACATAGCAGCTATTTAATAAAAATTTACATAATGAATAATTTTTGCTCTTAAAATGCTTTCTCCCTTTTCTAGATTTAACTCTGGTTCAAATTCTGAATGACCTGAGAACTAGCTTGGTCCTCAGCTGCATGAAGTGTGGGTAACCTATCCCTATTCTATCTCTATAGAAATTAGCTATTTCTCATCAGATAAATGCACATTTATTAGCAAGGACTTTGTAGTCTAGGAGACTTAAGTGAACACAACCTGTTCTAGTAATCTGTCCCTCTTCTCCAAGTATAATGTCCTTCTTCATTAAAATAAATACTATAAAATGCACTAGCGCCATTTTGACCCTAAGAATTTATCCTCTCTCCTCAATACTTCTACTGAAAGCTGGCTGCAGTGAGCAGACTTAAAAATGTAAAATGTCCCCAATGTTCTTTGTGTCCTGGTAGTCACACCCCTGTGTAGTCCCTTCCCCTTGAGTGTGAGTGGGATCCGTAACTTGCTTCCCACCAGCAGAACACAGAAAGATGATGTGACACCGCTCCCATGATCACTTCACATCAGCTTATAATGTCTGTCTTGCTTGCAGACTGTCTCTCTTGGTGACCTCACTGAAGCAATGGCCATATTGCAGAGGCCCACAGGGTAGGAAAGTAAGGGAGGACTTTAACCAACAACCAGCAAAAAACTGAGCTGCTTATACCAATGGATATCAATGCACCAAATTTTGACAATAAATGCATGAGTCAGGGAGCAGATCCTTCCACAAGCTCTTATTCCTAGACTGAAGCCCCGGCCCATGCCCTGATTGCAGCCTTGCAAAGGAGCTGATTAAGCAGTGCCCAAACTCCTGACGCATAGAAACTATAAGATGGTAAATGCGTTTGCTGTTTTTAGCTACCAAGTTTGTGATCACTGGTATGTAAGAATGGATAACTAACACACTGCCACTTGATTCTAACTCTGCTGGAGGTGTGATAGGTTCCCACAGGTGGACTGGCCTCCACTCCAAGGCTTCTTGGCCTTATCAGACCCAACCTCCCACTTTACGAATAGAGATTTTTAACATGACTTTCATAACGTAAGTTAAAATAGTTTATATAACCTATGAATTAAAATATATCACCTATCTACATCACCTATCTACATATCTACATAAATCTATCACCTATCTACATAAATAATTTAAAAATCAATATAATTCTTTAGATATATGAAAGATGTTAAGGAATATTAACTCAAAATAAAATAATATGTACTTCATATATAAACACAAAAAACTACATTAGGAGACATACCAAAAGTAATCAAGAGGATATAACAACTGTAAATATTTATGCTCCCAACATTGGAGCACCTATATATTTAAAGCAAACATTGACAAATCTGTAGGGAGAAATATACAGCAATGTGATAATATCAGGGAACTTCGATTGTACATGTTCAACAATGAATAGATCACCCAGACAGAAAATCGATAAGGGAGCACTGGACATAAACTACACGTTAGACAAAACAGACCTTAGGGACATTCACAGAACATTCCATCCAACCACAGCAGACTCCACATTCTTCTCAAACAGTAACGAAACATTCTCCAGGAGAGATCATATGTTAGGTCACAAAACAACTGGACCCGTATCTTACACCATACACAAAAGTCAACTCAGAATAGATTAAAGACTTGAACATAAGACCTGAGAACCATAAAACTCTAAGAAGAAAACACAGAGGAAAAGCTTTTTGATATTAGTCTTGGCAAATGACTTTTTGGATTTGACGTCCAAAACACAGGCAGCAAAAGCAAAAGCAAACAAGTGGGACTATATCAAAGTAACAAGTATGCACACAGGCAAGGAAACTATCAGCAAAAAAGTAACCTATGGAATGGGAGAAACTATTGCCTACTACATATCAGGTAAGGGGTTAATGCCCAAAATACACAAAAATGTCATACAACTCAGTAGCAAAAATAAAATAAAAAAAAACAAAAATTAAAATAAAATGAATAACCCAATTTTAAAATGGACAAAAGACTTAAATAGACATAGTTCCAAAGAAGACATACAAGTGCCCAAAAAGTACATGAAAAGTTGCTCAAGGCCCCTCATCATCAGGGAAATGCAAACACAATGAAACATCACCTCTGAACTGCTAGGATGTCTAGTACCAAAAAGACAGGGTAACAGATGCTGGCAAGGATGTGGAGAGAAGGGAAATCTTGTACACTGTTGTTGAGAATGTGAACTGGTACAGCCCCTGTAGAAAACAATACGGAGGTTTCTCAAGAAATTAAAAATAGACCTACCATATGATTCAGCAGTCCCACTTCTGAGCACATATACAAAGTGTACATATTTGCATATAAACAAAATCATTCTCTTAAAGAGACAGCTGCACTCCTATGTTCATAGCACCATTGTACAGAATATCCAAGATAGGGAAACATCCTAAGTGTCAGCAGGTAAATAGGTAAAGAAAATGTATATACAATACAATATACCACAATAGAATATTATTCAGCCTTTCAAAAGAAGAAAGTCCTTTCAATCACAGCAACACAAATGAACCTAGAGGGCATTATGGTAGGTGAAATAAGCCAGACAGAGAAAGAAAAATACTGGACGGTATCACTTATATGTGGAACTAAAAAAGTTGAACTCATAGGAACAGAGAGTAAACAGTGGGTGTCAAGCACTGGGTGGTGGGGAAGATGGGGCTGGGTAAGTAGAGTACAGATTTTCAATTATAAGATGCATAAGGTCTGAGGATCTAATGAGGACTAACTGATAACACTGCCTTGTGCAGGGGAAATTTGCTTAGAGTAGAACTTAAATGTTGTCATCGGAGAGAGACAGACAGAGAACATAAAGTACCTGGATGAGTACCCATGATTTAGGATCATGGAATTGCCACAGCTACATCTTGCATGCAGACTGTGGTCTGCTTTGTCTTCTTTTTTATTGTATTTTTTCCATTACCATTTATCCCCCATATCCCCTTCCAACTCCACTTACTTCCCCTTCCCCCTGCAATCACCACACTGTTGTCCATGTCCATGAGTTCTTTTTCCTTTTTGCTTGATCCCTCCACCTCCTAACCCCCTGCCTGGAGCTGTCCTCCTGCTCTCTATCTGAGTCTGTCTCTATTTTGCTTGTTAGTTCGGTTTGTTCATTAGAATCCATGTATGAGTAAAATCATATGGTACTTGTCTTTTCTGATTGCCTTATTTCACTTAGTATAATGTTCTGCAGCCCCATCCATGCTGTTGCAAGAGGCAAAATTTTCTTCTTTTTTTACAGACAAGTAGCATTCCATTGTGTTAATGTCCCACAGTTGTTTTATCCACTCATCTACTAATGGGCACTTGGCTGCTTCCAAATCTTGGCAATTGTAAATAATGTTGCCATGAACATAGAGGTGCAAATATTCTTTCAAACTAGTGTTTCAGGTTTCTTGGAATAAATTCCCAGAAGTGGGATCACTGGGACCAAAAGGCAGATCCATTTTTAATTTTTTGAGGTGTCTCCATACTGCTCCCCACAGTGACTGGACCAATCTGTATTCCCACCAACAGTGCACAAGAGTTTCCCTTTCTCCACATCCTCACCAGCACTTGTTGTTTGTTGATTCATTGATGATAAGCCATTCTGACAGCTGCGAGGTGAGAGCTCATTGTGGTTTTAATTTGCATTTCTCTGATGATCAGTGACAGTGACATTGAGCATCCTTTCATTTGTCTATTGGCCATCTGTATGTCCTCTGTGTGGAAGTATCTATTCAGGTCCTTTGCTCATTTTTAATTGGGTTGTTTGTTTTGTTGGTGTTTTATAAATTCTTTTTAAAGTTTGGATGTCCCCTTCTCAGATGTATCAGCAAACATATTCTCCCATTCAGTGTTTGTCTTTTCATTTTGTCAATGGCTTCCTTTGCTGTGCAAAAGCTTTTCAGTTTGATGTAGTTTCATTTCCTTATTTTTTCTTTTACTTTCCTTGCCTGTTTTGTACTCTTAATCCAAATATCGCAAGCAGTGTTGCCTTTGGGCATGCCATTTTCTAAAATGTTGAATATTCAGCAACCCTGAATAAAATAATATAAAATATTCTAGACTTGCCTGAGTTGTCTTTCTGGAAAACTCAAGAGCATGTTAAAAAACGTGGGCACAGCTGAGGCAAAGAGACCCAG
The DNA here is from genome assembly GCA_004026765.1 of Micronycteris hirsuta. Taxonomy (NCBI): domain Eukaryota; kingdom Metazoa; phylum Chordata; class Mammalia; order Chiroptera; family Phyllostomidae; genus Micronycteris; species Micronycteris hirsuta. The sequence continues at coordinate 198,173 of PVJI01000029.1, read as the reverse complement.
ACCTGCCTCTTGGCAGGGGCATCGTCGCTGTTGGACAATCCCTCACTGAAAGAGGGCGGGGGTCCTGGACTGCTCCCCATGCACAAGGCAAGGCAGAAAACAGATAAAGGCGAGCTGCCAGTTCCATTTCACCCCTCAAGGGCATCACTTAGGGGGGACACTGGCCAACTCCTTGGTGCTGGCGACCAAGAAAACAACCAGAATTCTGAGATACCGTCACTTTCGTGTCTGCCGATTTTTGGGGTGCTGTTTGCTCAGTATTGATTTCGAAGGGCAACAATGATTTCAAAGGCAGAAAAAAGTGTAAGGGGCCCTGTGTCTGAGGGTGACATCTGATTCATCACAAAGGATCTCCCTCTTTGCTTCCCAATGAGTCACTTGTTCGCTGAAACCTGGGATACACTTTAGAAAAATCAATAAAAAGACATTTCTGCTATGAGACACTATATGTCTAATCTCCTGATTTCTCAAAAGTCAAGGCACGCAGATAAAATGAAGTTCATCCATCACTTTAAATTTCAGCATTAGCATAAAGACAGAACATGACAACTGACTATGAGGTCTCCTATTTATCACGTGTCTTTGTTAAACAAATATCATCCTAGTTAAATCCCTGAATGAGACCCCAAGGACATATTTGCTCAACTGGATTTATAGAATTACAAAACCTGGGAAGTCTTGTGTTTCTTTCATAAAATGAAAACTGTGCCAAAAACACAGGCATAATTCAATTAAACAAGATGATTCTACCCTTGCAGCTCCTGAAATCTCCTTCCTGACTCTAATCTAAATAGTGACAGTGTATATATAATTGAGGTGCACCACAGCTACAGTCTTTGCTAGGCCTTAATATACCCAGGACACTAGGCCTGAAGTTTCTGGTTCTGAAAAGTAAAATTAATTAGTTAATTAATTAATTAGAGAATCTCTTATTGCTTGATCAGCTCTGGAAATTCAAAATCATGTGTACCCTTTTTATAAAAACCAAACACGCCTTTACCCGATGAGAGGAAAGCAGGGGAACACAAAGGCCTGGTTTTGCTTTACGAAATAGCGAAGGACCTCCCTTAGACACTTTCACACAGTTGCAAATGCCCAACCAGTGGGAGGCGTTGGCTTTGTTTTACTATCATAACCCAGTGATAACACAGCACTGTTTATCTAATGCTTCTTTAGCACAGTTGAATTCAAAATACTTCAATATTAGTTAGTTATTACCAGGGTGAACACTGTATCCCTGTTTCAATATTCTATCCTTATACTAAAGAGTGAGTAAATTGAGCTTGTCCATGAACTCTTCCCGATTCTTGTCAGCCAGCCTCTCTCTCTTACTGGATGATTTTTCAAGTGCAGATAATGCGGCTTCAATGCTGCTTAAGGAAGCACTTGGGGCTTTTTACTTTTTGTCTCACGGCCCCTCACCAAATGGAACTCAAAATAATTTGTTTTCTTATATTTCATTCTTTGTAACTCTTTGTCTGGGCAATACCGAAAACTACAGGCATCACCAGGAAAATGACTGAGTCATGAGAGACTGTTATTTTTTCTGGACCTAGTCTTGAAACAAGCCCGCCATAGGAAGTAATTGTCAGACTTCTGCAGGGTGCCAAGTCTACTGAGTGTTCTGATGTCGTTTGAACAAGAAAGAGGGTATTTCAGTATTGAGGGGGGAAAAGGCTGAAACACAAAAGTGAATGTGTGTGGGGAAAAGGGTCATCTCTTAAATAAGAAAATGCTTAATAAACCTTGTGAATGAATTTCTCATTAATTTAGTTCCTGGTGATTGAAAACAAGAGACCAGTAATTAAAAAGTTCATTCCCCATTCCCATTGTATCCAAGGACTTTTTCAAGTGTCAGCACTCAGAGCCGCTGAGTGAGCACCTATAATGCTGGATACATCTAACAGGTTTCAACCTGGACCTGACGTCCAGGCAGAGCAAGGAAGGACATCTGCTGGAGCCTCTGAGTCCCAGTGGCCCTAATGGTAAATGATTAACTTGGACTGGGCAATGCTGCTCTCAGTAATGCTACATCAAACAGGATCAAGGAAAATAAAGTTGCATTATCCTCTAGTATTCACATTTCTCTCCCTTTTAATAGGCTCTTCCTGGCAAAGTTGTCCACAGTAAAAGAGACTCATTTTTCACAGAGGAAAAGATATTAATCATTATGTGTCCTGGGCCAAGAGGAATTTGTATCAAATTTATTTCAGGGTTTTTTAAAATCATTTTTAAAGGAAAAATTGGATGTGAATGGAAGGGGAAAGATTATTAAGAGTTAGAAGAGTTTCTGTTTGGTAGTTATGTTTATTGTGAGTTGTTTGGTTTTGTTATTGTTGTTGTTGTTCATTTTTTGTTTTTTTGTTTTTTTTTTTACATAAAAACCACAATTTCTCAGTGAAATTGCCGGACTAGAAGAAACAAAATGCCGACAATCCCAGGCTGACTCTTGACACCTCCTGGCCCTCTTGGAAGGGTGTCAGGCAGTGGGGCGAGACGCTCAAAGGAAATGAGAAGCCCTGGCATCAGGGAGCACTGAGCAAAGTCGCATAGAACGTGAGAGTTCCTCTTGCAGGAAGCAGTTTCCTGGGAAACTTGGACTATGCAGGGCACTGGATTCTGGGACTTCTTCTTGGGAGTCTCTCGCAGCCATGTAACAGCAAAGCAGCAAAGCAGCAAAGCCGGGGCGAGGCCGCGCCCTTCTCCATCACCTACCAGGCCCCAGAATTCTGCAGAAGATGCACACAGCGGACTTCCTTAATGAGAGGAAAAGGAGAGCATGGAGCTAGGAACACTACGGAGAAAACTGAAGTCAGTTACTAACCAGCTCTCCTTTTCTGACGCGTAATTCCCCAACCATCATCCTATCACAAAGAACTGACTTTAATTTTAATTTCCTGTCAGTATCGGGCATCACACAGGAGATGTGGAATTTCAGCACAGAGTCCAGTGTGTCTACGGGAACAGGCTTGAGTACGCCTTTGCACAAGAGGTGCACCTAAAATTCTTAGGAAAAGGCCAGATAAACTGCAACAAAGGTTTTCAACAAGTGAAGTATTAACAAAAACAAACTCTCAAGCTTTATTTTCAAATGACTCTGAATAATAGCCTCTAAGAAATAAAGTGTGAGAAAAGGAACAATCCAACTGAAGATATACGATTGGTTTTATTTTATTTTCACTTTGTCATAAACTCTTCTTCAATAATGAAAATCCTATAACCCAGAAGCACTTAAAAAATGGTTAAAATCAGAGAAAGAGCCGGTATGTCTTCACTCATTACACAAAATGAGGCTTTCATTTTCCCGTAACACCAACATACCTCCTGAAGTCTATTTTGGTAACTTTCCTTCCAAGTTCTTATCTTAAACACTCATTTTCAAACTCATCCAGAATTTATATAGAAGCGTTCTTTTTTTATCTTTCTATTTTTGTATTTTATTGAGCCATCTCTGCTATCAAGACTATCTCATAATTGGGTTCCTTACCTTCTGATTACTTTAACCTGTCCCTGAATATAATTAGACTCAATTTCCCATCTGCCTAAATTCCCTGTTTTTCACTTCCTGGTGATCTTCCCAACCCTTTGTCCCCTTATCTTGCCTCTGCACACAGACTTCAGTGCTCATTCTTAAACACCCTCTTTTGTTCCTGGAAACTAAGGGAAGACTGGCAACAACAATATAATCCCTTGCTTTTTTTTTCAACAATTTAAAGACAAATCTCTCCTCCCCCTCTGCTCAATACAACAGATGGCCTGGGGTCTTTAGTTACTTTGCCAACCCACTCTTTTCTTACACATTTGTAGCAGCTAAATGCTGAAACTCCCTGGTTAATTTTCCTTGATTGTATTACTGCTAATAGAGATACCTGGACATTCATTCTAATTTGAAGATGCTGTAAGGTAATATGAATGCGATAGGGCTCTACTGCTCTTTTAATCCACTGCTTTCCAGCAGAGGCACATGCTTAATGCATTCTTAGAGACATTTACACCTCAACACCTCCTTGATGGGTGTGGTAGCACAGTGGGACAATTTGAGAATCCTGTCCCTTAACAAATGCTTTAACTTTTAGATTGGTCTTTTCAAACTTGGTCAAAATCATAGATGTTTCAGGTAGATAATTTCTGATGCACCTAAAGTTCAAATTTAACATAGAGCAAAAGAAAAAAAAATCACAAAAGACAATAAATGACAGAAGAGGTTCATGTGACCCAGACTTTTCTTCTTAAAGGGAGTGTGGAGTAAATAACAAAATCTTTCCTCTACCAAGAATTGTTTAAAGAGCCAAGTCCTAATTTAAAGAAGAGGTTAGAACAACAGGTCAATGTACACATCACCCCCATCTCCCAGTTCACAGAGTGGCATGCCAGTGGGGAACTCAGAGGCCACGTCAGAGAAAGCTCCACACCTAGAAATGGATGTCCAAGTGTCTGCACTGTGGAAATGACAGTTTGGGCACCATGGGTGAGGCTCCAGGCTGAGGTCTGTGAAGTGAGTCTACACAGGACCCACAGCCTCCAGGGGCTGATCAGCCTGGACCTGGCTTGCTGTTGGGCAGAAGGACATCTCTGTCTGACGGAAAGAGATTACAGTGTCAATGCAGACTTCGCATTCAGCGTATGCCTTTAGGGTAACCTCTAACATCAAAGACTGACCCAGCATTAATGGAACATTAACCTCCATCACCGCATTATCATCAAAGATGCACATTAGCTCTCATTACTTTAACCTGATTTAACCGGAGTTGCTAGCCGCTTCACCACAATCGCCGTATAACATTAAAAAGTCAAGTTTTCTCACTTTACAGAAGTTTCTCTACCCTCTACAGAGACTCATAAATACCTGTGAACAGACAGATAACTTATTTTAGAGATGATCATTTTAGCGGCATTACACATTATCCCAGCTATGTGCAGACTACGGAATCGTACAGACCTGAGTTGGTTCTGCCTTTACTAGTTATTACCCATCTGACCTTGAGCAGCTAAAATAATCCCTCTAAACCTTGATTCCCTTATGTGTATAAAAATACCTATGCCATAAAATTGGTGCAAGGATTCAATGAGGTAACGAACAGTGCATGACAGAGATTATTGAAGGTTAGCTGGTATGGTGGAAGGTGAAGGCGATGAAAAAGATGTGGCTTCAGGATGATAAAAAATAAAAAGATAAATGCATAATAACAGGGTCACAAAGAGTTTTCACAGACTGCACAACAACTGGCCTGACTGTACGTTTGTGTGTGGCAATAAGGCAATCAATTCGCTGACTAATGCAGGCCTTGGTCACGGCACAGATCCGCTGGAATGAAGACAGTGGTCTGTGAATTAATGTCTAATGAGAGCTGGGCCAGCTTGCCTCATCTGGTCAAATGGATGATCGATCAGTTTTGGTAAAAATATATATTTGGGGTGGCTGCACTGCCATTTTCATTACTCATTTCCCTAGGGATGTTTCCCCGAGCAGATGACATCAAGCCTCTTTATTGACTTTTGATATAAAACCATAAAAAAACAGGTGTCCTGGGGCTTCCTGGCAGTTCTTCTACCGTCAGTCTCTAAGGCCAAGTTAAACAGAGAGAGAGAGAGAGAGAGAGAGAGAGAGAGAGAGAGAGAGAGAGTGTGTGTGTGTGTGTGTGTGTGTGTGTGTGTGTGTGTGTTTCTGAGACGGGTTACAACTGCTCAGGCCCATCCAGAGCTGTTCAGCTGACACAACAGAACAGCCATCCCTAGCACACTGCTGTCTCAGCCCTGAAAGAAGGAGGCCATAAGCAAGCAGTCATTCCAGGCCATATCTTAAACCAACTGTATTCAGAGAGTTCAAGAGCAGCTGGTCCAATATAGTTGATCAAATCATTTTTTATAAGATACCTTCAGTGAGATATGTATTTCAATAGATGGCTATCAAATACATACACGGACTCCCTAATTCCCTAACTTCCCTAAATTCCTGAATTAGAACTGAAAATTTGGTATTTATCCTTGAGTAGTCAAATACACTTAAGCCAAAAATTAAAAATAATAATCATTCCCCTAAATGAAATGAAATCAGCAAAATGTACCAATTTTTACCTTCCAATTTATAATGGATATTTTTCTGCAATACACTATTTGATGAAATCTAAACATTCTTAATTCAGGGATATGAATTATATCCATTACAGTCTTTATTTTGCAAATAAGTACAAATAAATTATACAATAGCCCCCATCTTGTATCACCTGGCTTTATGCAATATAAGTATATCACGGATTAAACCACTCATGACAGAGAAATCGCCAAAATTGTAACTGGAATAATGCAAATCTAACAAAGGATTTCAGCAAGACAAACTGCATTTTGGAGGAAAAATAATTAAAACAATTTTGAAATATACAAATTAAGGAAGTCACTTGTTAGGTAAAATCCTTAACCCAACTTGATGATGATCACGATAGGAAGAAGGAGGAGGAGAAGGAGAAGAAAAAGGAGAAAAAGAATATTTAAATAATATTATCCACAAATTCTTGTCACCTCTTCCCAAGGTTAATAGGACAGAAGCACAAATGTTCATGGGTACACTTTCTGTTTTGTGGCTTATCACATTCAGAAAGGAAGCAATCTTTTCCCACAGGCGGTTCTGAGTTGGATAAAAGGAAACAATGCAGGAAACATCTTTCTTATTAAATGATGCTGTTCCCAGTATTGGTTGCCAATGAAGAAAAAAAAAAAAAAGGAGTGGAAAAAGGCTAGGTCCATTCACCTAACACTGGGACGGAATTTAAATGGCCACTCAGACAAACAAGTTAAAACCAGACACCTAGAACCTGACATCCTAAAATTGCTGTTGAAAACTTAAAATGCCTATATGATTGAATGATTGTTTCTCTAAGTTTGGGAATGTTACCCACCATAAATGCCTTACTTAAACAATTTAAAAACTAAAGACAAAACATAAAAATTCACTTATCCTATAGTACTTTATAAATCACTTCCAACGGAAAAATGGAATGCGCTAATATTTTAAAAGCTACTTTTCTATGCATGCATAGAGTACTATATTTTATGAAGTTTGCTCCACTCTAGAGATATTAGCACCACCAGATTTTTAGCTGTTACAGAGAAAAGAACTAAGAATTGTATTAACATCATACACTATGTTCATAAAATATACAAAGTAAATTCTCCAACAAACTTGTATTTGTAGGGTATTATATGAGAATGTTCAACTTCCATTGTAATATGAAAAAAATACTAGCATTTTGGCTCCTAACTATCCTTAGTCTCATTTCTTTCTTTGCCCAAATGAACCAGTGAAAGCCAAAAAATTGTAACCCTTTTCTTCCTCCCCAAATAGTAAAAACATCAATAAAGACCTGACTTCTAGCTCTAGCCCTGGCACGCTCTTGCTGCCTAAACTTTAATAAATAACTTCCTTCATTTTTTTAATTCAGATACCATTGACTGCATCTGTACAATCCCCACAGATGGACGACATCCTGCCTCTCTCTCCTCCTCTCCTATCTGCTGTCAGAAGGCTGAAGAAGGGAGCAGAACAGCAATTTCTGGGGAAACCTGGCAAGTCCTGGTCCTGAGGAAGAGTGACCTATAGCAGCGGCTGGGTGATCCCAAAAGAACCCTGGAGGAAGGAGGCTGATTTCAGAGAAAAGCAGTCAAAAGGCAGGAGTCTTTGAGAAGGAGAAAGCCTGGGATGAGAGCTACAGAGGAAATCTGAGGCCAAATCTGTCCCTTCCAACAAGCCTTTCTGGAGGTGCACAGCCCCATCACCGTGTAACATTAAAAATGGAATCCCAATATGTAAATAGTCATCAAAGGTGAACAGAGTGACAGCTGTGGGGGGGGGGGACTGGATGAAAGAGTGTGAAAGGATTAGCCAAAGAACCTATATGCATAATTCATATAAACAACAGCGTGGTGACGGCCAGAGGGAAGGGGAGGGTGGGAGATGCGTGGAGTCGGGCAAAGCAGGGTAGGGAACTGGGGACCTCTGTATCAGTGTCAACAATAAAAATAAAGGGGAAAAAAGAACGGGAAAATAAAGATAATAAAACTCTGGAAAAAAGTGAATTTCTTCCCCCAAGATATGGATCTTGCTATTAATATTACTCTTCTGCTGAAACTTTAAACAAATATTTTCCTAGTTCCTTGCAGGTGGTAAATTCTCCGCCCTGCAATGGTGCACGTGTTCTGACGTAACGGACCTTCCGGTCAGGGGTGGGCTTCCTGAGGGGGCCGGGGAGTGCAGCTACACAGCCCTTGCTTCACTGCAGATCTGCCCAGAGAGGAGGTGTCACATCTCCCCTCTAAGAGGCCAGTTCCTCTGGCGTCGGCATCATGGACTCTCAGATTAAGCAGAGGCCTCAACTGCTCATTCAAATTCAATCACTCCCGAGTCTCTTTATACTTCTTATACCAAGGCCACCTGTCCACCTGGTGTCCAAATCCACCATGCACTGTGTCACAGACCCTTATAGGTCAGGAGTGGTGCCAAAAGTGACTGAGATCTCAAAACTGAAAACTCTTTGGCCACAGGAAATGAGGATTCATTAGACTCTGTCCACTTATCCAGGGAATAGAACAACCTAAAGCAGAACTCACGAGAAGTGCAGGTAGATCAAGACCTTGCTAGCTAGAATGGAGGTGAACACAGCACTAGCAAGGAAGCCAGACAAGGCAGAACAACCTTTGGGCTTCTCTCCCATGGACAGTTGAGCACCTTCTTCCTAGGTAGCCCATGCGTCACTCACTGCATCCTTGCTCATCTCTTCTCCACACTGCAGCATGTCATCAAGATGCCCATGTGGACAAGCCACCTCCCATGGGTCCAAATACCTCAGTACTCTTAACAATTTGTCTTTTAAATGGCCACAGGACCCATCCACCCAGGCCCCTGACCACCTCTCATTCTCACTTTGTGCCCCCTCCCTTGATTTTCTCATTCTTCTGAGCCTGCACATGCCTCTGTTGTTTTTTGCACCCTCCTGCCTCAAGTCTTCACTTACACCCTGTACTAGCAAACTCCTCCCCCATCCTGTGCCTGAGTGCTTCTGCTGCTTCCTCAGATTTCAGGGCAAACGTCACTTCTGCGTGGAAGGGCTTCCTGACTCCTCCAGTTCGGTCAAATCCCCATGTCAACTGGCTCTTTCATTCCTATTTAGTACAGTAGGGGGCACAGTATGTCTCATGTGATGGCTGGATTACTGTTTCTCTGCTGCACCGGGTCTTGCTGTAGTACTCAGCATTTTATACCCAGTGGCCAGCACAGTACTGGTCCATATGGACATTCAATGTAATGTGTTACATGAACGAATACAGGAATAACAGATGAACAATGAACATGAATGAACATACCCTCTGGTCTTCAGTTTCCTCAACTGTAGATTGAAGGTTTAGAGAGGATAACAACTTTCATAGTCACAGCAAATTAAATAATTATTTATGCCTATGTCCATAGAACCTGGTAGAACCCATGCTTACATTTAGAATACTTTTACTCAACATATGTTGAAAAGTGGAAAAGCAAAGATAAAAGATGTAGATATTGCCCCCAAGATATTTACAATCCAATTATAAATGGAGACAAGTTTATTAGAATAGAGATTGCTGGTGACTCTGACACGGGCCTACCCTTAAAGCTATTAGGGGACCCAGTACCGTATCTAACCTTTCCTGCAGGTGAACTAATGGCAGACAGGAAGGAGAGAAATGTCTAGAAGGCTTTTCGGAAGATGGGACCCAAGACCTGAATGTTGGGTTAATCAGCTAAGAAAGGGAAGGGAGAGGAAGGACTTTCTGAGCGCTGGTATAGAGATAAGCGGTAAAAAACTTATTGTTTCCAAGTAGTGACACAGTCACACAGAGCTGGATGCAAGTGGTTCATCCCAGATGATAAACTCACAGGTGTTTTTATTGTCCCTCTTGGATCTAAAATTTAGACAAGGGTGGCCAACCTGGGGCCCATGGGCCACATGCGGTACGGCCCAGGATGGCTATGAATGTGGCCCAATGCAAAGTCGTAAATTTACTTAAAATATTATAAGACTTTTTGTGATTATGTGTCACAATGTATTTAATGTGTGGCCCAAGAAAACTCTTCTTCTTCCAGTGTGGCCCAGAGACGCCAAACAGTTGGACACTCCTGAAACTTTCTTACCAACCTGATGCACCTGAAGAATTGAAAGCTGTGGCATGTCCATCATTAACACTAGAATACAGATGCAGGGATGCTCAAAGGCCAGGGCATTTGATGAGATATATCTTGGCAAGTGACATTTAAGAACAATTTTTTGAATGATTCTGATGATTCTTCCCCTTCATCCTATAAAACTTATTGCTACTTCCAGAGAAACTTGGAAGACTTCTGGCCCCATTCTATGGAGGAAAATTGAGGGCAGGGACCAATACTTGTGAATATTTTTCAAGTAATTAATGCTATAGCTATGAGAATGTTCAGCACTTTGTTTCCAAGAAATCAGGACTCTCACATATCTGCTTCAAGTTATTAATTTGAATGCATATTTCAGTGTAACTGCTATTGTTTTATGGACCAGGGACAATAAGTGATGTAAATGGGCTTATCAGCATATTAATAGAACAAGAACCAATGAGGAGATGGAAGGAACCAATGAGGAGATGGAAGAACCAATGAATGCTGGAGCAACACTTTTAAACCCCGTACTCCTTACTTCTACCCACCCCACCCAGGGCTGGAGCTGAAAAAAACTACCTGGGAGGATATAAGCAGGCAGGTGGCACAGGAAGAAGCCAAGGAGCAAGCATGTAGATGTAACAGATAACCATTGCCAATATGGCTCAGGAGGATGTATGTGGCTCTATTCCCCAATTGTGCCTGCAAGTCTGGGTGACAAGGTGACTTTCAGTGGACTCTTCTCTTTCAGCCCATTTCAAGACCACATTTCACATTTGGTACTGGAGGTGCCATTTCTAGCTAACACCTAGAAGTTTTCACAAACTTATAAAGGTTGCATATTTGAAATTGTTCTTTTAGGGAGCAAACTCAGTTAACTGCACAGACAAAAAGCAAGTAAAATTACTTTAAATGCTGATTTTTTTTAAAGGGCAAATCAATTTCCAAAACCAAGTTAAATGGCAAAGGCACTAAAATGCCGTGGCAGGGCTGAAGCACATGTTACCGTAGAGCACTCAGTTGACCAAGTCCAGTTAAGTTCAAAACCAATGAGTTCTTGTCTCAGAGCAAACAGTTTACAAGAATAAGTACAAATATCAGAAAAGAAAGAGTGAATGTTAGATAGTCTGTCGCAGACTGGTACCAGGCTACACAGAATGTCACCCACCACACTATCGGACTGAATATTTTCATAAGTTCCCTTTCTTTGCAGCAATGATTACTATATCTAAGTTTCACATATTCAAAGAAATCATGGGAAATTTTATCTGGTTTAAGAATAAGTGTATATACAACTAAATGTACACATTTCCTTACCCCTCGCTCACAACTTTTTTCTCTACAGACACAAGTGACAGCTTGTGGTTAATGTCTCAGATGGATTTCATGAGAATAAAGAAATATCTTCTACCTGTTTTCAATCAGAACATATAGTTGCCTTTTTTAATCCATACTTTAAAAACATTTTCAAGGTCTTCTATCCTTCCAAATACAATATTAAGGTTGTTTACATCCCAAATCAAGCAAGAACTGAAACATGATTCCAGTGTGACATTACGCATGCCGATCACGTGGACTCTACTCAGCTCCGGAAATGCCAAGCCCAATGACAAATGGCTGTCATCCTGGCTCACACCCTCGAATGGCAGGATGAATTGTCAGATTTTTCTTCCAGACGTCTGGAAGGTGAAATCTATCACATGAAAATGATGACCAGTTTAATAGCAAAAGAGGAAGAAGTACCAGCTCACGTTCTATACTCACAAAAGGTCACTGTGGATCTACGACCTTTTGCAAACATGATTTGGAAGAAGAGTTGGTCCACTGAGGGAAGAGGGAAGAAAGAGACCTTTGGGTCTCAAATTTCGCATTTCAGGTTTCCTGGAAAGCTAGCCCTGCCGTGTCTCCTGTCTGCCATCACACCTGCAGATTCACTGGAGACTCTAATTTTTGCTGCTTGCTTCATCGTAGTTGCAAAGTTGCCACGGCCACTATGTGGAAGACAAATTTGCCTGAGAAAATCAGAGGGAAATTCTGTTCTTTTCTTTTGCTTTTCTTTTTTTTTTTAACTATATACAATTGGGTTAGGTCCTAACTAGGGATAAACATTTTTAAAATGAAAAAAGTTGGTAATCAATTGTGAACACTGCTTCTACTATAAAAATGTGCGCATCTTCTTGTCAGGATGATGAGGACAGGATATTGATCATGCAAACCTACCTGCGTCACAGCAGCAAGACACTTTATGTGAACAGGGTGGCACTAGTCTTCCCTCTAAGCGGGCATGGTAATCAATCTGAGGTATTGGGCTAAAAAGGAGAAGAATGTTCTAGACACTAACTGGTGTGTGATTTTACGTTATTTCAGTAGCACAACCTTTATTATATCAATGTGTGTCTTTCTCTTCCTTCCTTTGACCTTCAGAGACAATGTGTTCTCCAATAGAATAATATGGACAATGATGCATAGGTAACACTATATTAGAGTACTTATTTTAAGATCACTAGGGTTCCCTCCCAACTTTATCAGATAAAATTTGAACAAATCTCCTTCTTTTTGCAGTGTAGAAACAGTCACTTTATCTCTCTGAATCTCAGCTTTTTAAACAGAAAACAACAGTTCTCTCCAAGAAATAGATGTTATGAAGGCCAAGTAATACAATATGTGAAAGCATTTTTGGAACTTTTTGAGGACCCATCACAAATACACAGGAATGTCACCATTAAAGTGAGTGGAAATCTCATTCAGTTAATGCAGGTAGGGAAAAATGGAACTCGGAGATGATGATCTGAATAAAGGAGGGGAAAAAATATAACTTTGGCTATTGAAAATAATCTCTGCTCTAAAGCAGAGATTAATCTCTGGACTGTCTTTTTACATAATCCAAACACACCCAATTATCATTGTGTTCTTCCTCTTTGCCCTTACTTCGGGAGAGACAGCTGAAGCTGAAGATATTATTATTGTCATCATTATTATTGTCCAGCCCACCTGCCACTCACAATTCAATAACTATTGAACATATGGCAATTGCTTTCCATGATAAAAAAAAATAATAGGCACATGTTGCCCGGTTAAATGACACATCTAATAGGTTTGAAAGCTGCTTCACAGCAATCATTCCCAGCAATGATTTATATTTTCATGACTAAATGCCTACCACACAACCTTTTCATGATCTAATTCTGCTCCAGAGGACTATTTTGCTACACAAAAGTGCTCTGCTACTCTCATTTGTTCTTACGATGAATTCAGCATTACGAGTGTTACCACCATTAGAAGCATCGCAGCACACATCTTTGACTTTAACCTTGCCCCTGACATTGTTACAGCAGCATTTACAGAACTTACAATTGATCAGTCATAATAGTACTTCGTTTCAGCCTGTGTCACAAAGCCAACTGGGGAACGACTTTGACTCTGCTCTCCCATCTTTACAACCCTCTATATCAAAGCTCCCTCTCATCCAATGTTCTTTCCATTGTGAGCAAATTGGGATCCACTCTGTTCTATTTATTCCCGGCCAGGACGGGGCTATCTGCATCTTACAAATAACCCTGAAAGGCAACTGGACACTTTGCTTTCCTGGGCACAGTTTTGCTAGAGGGGGTGTTGTTCCTGTTTATAACTATTGATCTGGGGAAGAAAAAAACACTAAGCAGGCCTACTGTCTAAATTTAGACCCGTAACCACCCATCACAGGGGAAATGGACAAGGGGAAAAAAGGGCCATGGAGCTAAAGTTAGAATCGCCAGGTTCCATCTGACTTTGAAGAGCTAAGGTGATGTAATGAAAGGTCAGATTAAAGATAAGTAGCAGTTTCATTTGCTGGAAGACGAAACAAGAACCCAAGAAGTTCAGACAATGAAAGGGGACTGTTTCGATTGAGTGGTACCGTGCACAATACATTAGCATCGTCCTGCTCAGAACTCTCGGTATCTCACAGATATTTCTCCTCTTGTGTGATAGTGGCTGTTGTGCTTTGATAGTTATGTGTAAGCCATTTGTAATAAAGCAAATTATAAGCAATAATTTATAATTTAAGTCACCACTATAGCTCTTCAGTTGCCAAACATCTTTAATTGTTCCTACATTAATTATATGCCCCTTCCAAGAGGCCAACGCTTTGTAAATGAGTTTCAATGTGACATGCAAGGCAATCATCTGAGGTGGATTGCTCTATGATGGAAATGACAGCCTTCACAAAAAGTGGGTGTACCTCAGACTCTGCTGAGAAGGAAGAACAAGATAATGATGGACCCAGGAGCTATAGCAATCATGAAATGAAATGAATGTTAATGTGGTTTATTCCTTTCAGTCTCATAGCCCCATAGACTTGTGGGGCTTGGTACAGCAGGGACAGAATTCATCTGATACATTTATTACAGATAATATCAGCCTTCCTTTTGCATTTTTACAATGTGCTTGTCAAATAAGACAATGCAAATAATAAAACGTATGTCTTTCTATATATTTCTAAAGTTGACACTTCTGATTATAGCCAAAGAATACAAAGGAAGAATTGAAAAGTAATTTTAAATACATTTCAAATAGTTCAAGGTACATTGTCTTTCACCAAGCAAGCATCATCGAATACTCACATAATAATCCTTTTTAAGAAATGACATACGATTTTTACTCATAATAATCACAGACAATAGGAAACTATTTTCCCAAAGACAGACACTTAAATATTTGCTTCTGCTACTAAGGCTGCTATGAAGATGCCATCACGCATTTACTAGAATCATTTAACAGGTTAAAAATAAGACAAAATGTTCTTCTAATTAGCAGTATGGATTGAAGGCTTTGGCACATCCTTTATTCTCCTTCCTCAACATGATATGTGATTAAAGCACTGAGCTTACTCATTCTGAAAACTTGAACCTGCACATTCTGGCCTACCTCCTGCTGAAAGTGGCAATCCTTTCATTTTTGAAATATTCCATTTCCACTCATATATCACGTAGTTCTGAGAATTACACTACCAAGTTGGTAAAGTACCCTGGAGGCAGGCTAGGAGAAACCTGAGGGAAGGGGTGTCTGCAACAGCAAGTGCTATGGAAAATAAGAAGTCACAATCAGATTTCATGACTAGGGGTTGCATGTCGGTCTCTGAAAAAGCAATTTCATTTGAGTAAAATGGGCAGATATCAAGCCATACACGGTGAAAAAGAGAGTAAGGAACAAGGAAAGGGGTGACAAAAAGCAGAGACTCTCTTTAAAAATCTTTAGTAACACAGCCCTGGCTGGTGTAGCTCAGTGGATTGAGCACGGGCTGGGAACCAGAGGGTCCCGGTTCGATTCCCAGTCAGGGCACATGCCTGGGTTGCGGGCCAGGTCCCCAGTGAGGGCCATGTGAGGAGGAACCATACATTGCTGTTTCTCTCCCTCTCTATCTCCCTCTCTTTCCCTCTCTCTGAAAATAAATAAATAAAATCTTTAAAAAAAAATCTTTAGTAACAGAGCTCGGAGGAAGACAGATGACCAGGGAGGAAAGGGAAGTCATTAGGACACTTCAGCTGGGATAGCAGCACAGCAACAATCAAAGAGAAACTCTGAAATAAGCTTTTGTGGAGTCCTGGCTAAGAACGGAGGCAAGAGGGGCCAGAAAGCAAGCAATTAGTGACTAGTGATAAGACTCCCTCCCTGGCCAAACTTGAGTGAGGCTCCTTTAGCCCTCCGACCTTGGTGCCCATCCTTGTCCAGCCCATATCATGTAGCTGCAGCAGGCATCTTGCTAAATCAGTCTGAAGAGAACTCTGCATCCTCTATATCTGGTCAAATCCTTCACTCACCTGCCACCCTTGGTTCTGACCACCTTCGCCTGCCTTGGGCAAAAATCCTGTTCAGTTTGTCTAACCAGAATCTTCCCTCACCCCTGGTTTCACTGCTCAACAATTTCCCACCCCTGCCTCTCTCCCTACTCCTTGAGCATAAATCCCCACTTGTCCACGCTGTGTGCAGAATCCAGCCCAGTTTTATATGGAGGTCTGTGTTCCCCACTGCAATAATCCTGAATAAAATGTATTTTTTACCACGTTTGTTAGTGTCTGGCTCTGGTTTTTAGAAAACATATTCAACCAAAATTTCACCCTGCCAGGTTTCTCAGAGATAAGAAATTCAAAACGCAAACATGCCGTAGAGAAGGACATTACTGACTCCCAGACAGAGGACATAGCTGCCATTATTTGCAGGGAAACATGGCAAGCTGTTAGTAAACAGGAAATTCCTATCCCTCTGCTTCAGCAGGAGAGCGATGAAAGCACAGGCAAGTGTGAGGGAGCAAACATCCCATTGTCACCCTGTGATGGGAATGTCAAGGATGGGTTGGCACAAGGCACTTTCAGGAACAATGCAGCATTCTCTCTCTCCGGGGGGGGGGGGTGAAATCTTAGGAAGGACAGGAAGCCCATGTCTAATAAGGCATGGGCAAGAAAGATGGAATACTATTTGATATTTGTCTAGGGCATAGTTGTTGCTCCACCGTGGGGACCAAGAGCAACAGGGTTTTATCAGGGACACTTCAGGTGAAATTAACATAGGTTTTCTGAAATGAGTTAGTTCTTCTCTCCTAAAAACAGCAGTGTTGATACTCTCTCCTCATGATAGCTTGCCATTTTTATAAATACATTTACATAAGTATAATTCACTGGTAAACACTTGGGTATGTAGAAGTGAGGGATGGTTTAAGGATTGAAACCTATATCTGAGTCCCAGTCTGTTACTTACTAGTTACGTACTCATCGATAAATGGATTAACTTGTCTCAAATGTGCATTCGTTAGGGGGAACACGAGGCCTGGTGGCTGAGTGAGATGATGTATCTAATGAACATTGCATCACGCCTGGCATGAAATTGGCACTCAGATTATCACTGGCTCCCTCTCCTCCTTCGCCATAGAGCCTGTTTTAAAAGAAAAGGTTTATGTATCAGCCCCTGGATCTGTTAAAGAAAGCACAATCACTATGTGAGCAACATTACCTGATTCACGCTGTAATGAGCTAAATGCATGATGAGGCTAATCTATCATCATTCCATGGATCTTTAGGGAGTGAAAATGTTAGCCAACCACATCACTTTCCCCTTCAGGAGGGAATAAGCATTATTAGGCATTCTCATGAAATCCAGAAAACCTGTTGAGATTTTAGGAGTAAGTCATCTATGTATACATCTTTGAACCCTTTAAAAGCCTAATCAATATTCAGGATTGTGAAATGTTATTTTCCAGAATGCTAGAAATAGTAAATGTTATAGTAATGCTAGAGTACGTAAATCAATGAGAAATATCTTGTATTTTATTCTTCAGATCTGACAATTTCATGAATTATTGAGTGGACCCCCCATTCACATTTAGAATAGAGCATTTCTGTGCATTCCATTGTGTTTCCAAAGCTTAAAACTATGAGTAAAGTCTTCATGAAGGCTCCTGGAAGTTTTCTGTGTCTACAGGCAAGGTATTGGGGAAATCTGGTATCACTCTCAGATCTGCTGATCCTGACCAGTTCCCGAGGAATGCAGGCCTTTATTTATTCTTCCCAAATATTTTCACTGTTCTAGAACAGAAAAGGCTTATAGTTACTCTCTCTAAATAGAGCATTATGCTCCACGTTGTAGGTTAATACAAAGATGTTAAATGCCTCAGCCGTGTCTGAATGGAAAGTATGAATTTAGAGGGAAATGAGACAGATTCACAAACAATGACAGTAGAAATCTGTGAGTGATGAGCACAAATTACATGATATCACATGTTAAAGGGATTTCATGGACAGAGGACTTTGGGGCACCGGCAACATTTACATGATCTCCTTTCAATGTATAAACTCTTGATAGCCAGAGATAATAAAAGAGAGTTTAACTCCAGGGAGAAACATGCGAACAGTCAGGCAGGAGAAGATCTGATCAATTTGAAGAAGACACTCCTTGTACTGCTGAACAGTAGAAGAGTCCGTTTTCTTTAGCTGCCTGAGCAACCACACACCCAGTGTGTTTGGAGACTCTGAACTCCGCGGTGGTGTGCACGGCACTCATCACCGTGTGACTGGTGTCCAGCACCGCGCGTGGCTCATCCTGGAACTCAGAAAATGAGCGCAATTGTGGTTATTTGTTCAGTAAACATCTGATGAGTAAATGAAAGTGTCGTTGATTAGTAGGCAATAGTCAGCTTGTGGGGAGAGCAGCTCTGTTTTTGACTCTCTAGAAAATGTAGTGTGTCCCACATTGGAAAGAATATTTAATATGTTGCTTCGGGATAAGTTAAAAGTCATCTTGAACATCTAGAAAAGTGGTGTGAAACTGACAAGATGAAATTTAGTAAGGATAAGTAAAAGTCATATACGCATGTCCAAAAACAGCAAATAAAAGGAAGATCCATTAATGTGATCACTTGGGCCCTTTCTAAACCACAGATTCCATGAGTGTTTCCCTCCAGCTACAACAATTTATCCAGGATTCACGTAGAGAAATACAATGCAAGGTGTTCATTCGTTCAGCAAATATTTGTGAAATACAGTGATTCTCCTTTCTTAGAGTTAATGAACTTCTTGAAATGGCTGCCACCTATCCACCCACAGAGCCTGGCATTGAATAGACAGTCAATAACTATTCACTGAGTGAAGAAATGGAGGCAATTTTCCAATCTCATCTATTCTAATGTGTATTGTTTCATATTCATTTTTTCCACTGAGTAAAATATCATTGGTGTGGAGTTTTTGTAGTCCTTGATTTATTTATTTTCAGGGAGATGAAAAAAAGAGTGAAGAACGGGAAGACAAGAGTTTATTTCCTCAGAACTGCTACAGCATTATCTGCATCCCCCTCAGGACACATTCCACTCTATCTTACATTATAGTTATTTTGCAAACAAGATTTTTCTATTATCCTGTAGGCTCCTTCAGTCCAAAACTGAGATCTGAGTCCTCTTTGGAGCCTAAAGAAACATCTATCGATGTTTTGCATACATTAGGTATTAGTAAATATTTGTTAAATGTTCAAAGTATAAGGTGCTTAATGTAAACTTCTGCCAGCATGACATAAATGCTAAGGAGAGTGCTTGTAAGGAACCAAAATACAGATACTAAGAACAGTGCTAATAATGAACTGTCTGGTGTTGCCTAGTCTGAATGCAGGTTTAAAGGAAATTCATCATTTTGTCAATTAAGCTTCAGGATGTACAAATACCCAAGGAAGCAAACAGCAGCCTCACTAACTTCTGCTGCTCAATTTGTATTCCTGTATACTGAAACCAAGTTATAAGGGAACTTCAGAGTCGACCTGCTTTAGAACACCCTGTCTGTAACTAGGGAGAGAGGCATGAACATCTCAGAAGGCCTTGTGGGCCGCTCTTCGAAACCACTCGGCTAAAGGGGTTGCTCACCCCCATACACCTGCCTGGGATTCAAACTTCACATTGAAATTCTTGCTATGAGGCTCGTTTTGGGACTCCATGCTGTGGATATCAGCAAGTATAACAGAGCTTTTTTGATACATAGCACACACACCCCTCACTGGAAAGAGATCCAACATTGATTTGCCTTGTTTTGAACTTTGCTCTACAGACAACACGGTACGAGGTCTTATAAACATGTAATAAGTTAACTGGATACGGGTACATATAAAATCCTGTCTGAGAATAGCAGTCTGACAGTAAAATAAGAAAATAAAAAAGAATACTCTTTATATTTTCTGCTCCATCAATATCAGGTTCAGTAAGGAAATGTGGATTTAAAATATATTACAGTAATTCAAATGCAACATATGGCAACTTGCCCTGATGGACCCTCCAAAATGCTGGGTCAGATTGCAATTAAAGAGATTCTAATGTTCTAATTGGGAGCAAAGTGACTCTCTTGGCAAAAGAAAAAAATATCAACTTCCTAAGCCCATGATTTTTATTCATTTCTGTTGATTTAGAGTTTTCAAATAAAGCATTTTCTCTTCCCTTCAAAATGAGGTTGTAACTGCTTTCAAAAACCTAATCCTAAATTTCAGGATTAAGAACCACTGAAGACTAGGACAGTTAGGGTGAACCCAACTGTGGCAATGATTATTACTAAAACACCCCTCACTTAGAGAGAAACCTAATATGTAAAGAGAATCCATTTTAATGACACTCAAGGGAAATAAGTTAATGGAAAAAAAGATAAAAAGAACCATTTAATGGGAGGATTTTTCCCTAACAGCGTGTGAACCTGGAGACTGCTGATAGAACCGCATCTAGCACACACCAAGAGTTTAATAAGTTTACACAAGTATAAAATAAAGGTGGCCCCTGAAGAAAAGACTTCTAGAGAGAGAGGGGGAAGAGGAGAGTCCACGGAAGCACTGCTCTTTTTAACTTTTGCTAGGATCCCCACACTCACTCTCAATTTTTTTCCAGAAACTCCTTTGGGAAAGGAAAAGGAAAAATATGCTCACCAAGCCTACAGAGATACTTTTAAAAATCTATTACATCATTCAATACTTACTCTAATCTTTTGGAGGTAGGTTTTATCATCTCCATGTACAGGTGAGTAAACTGAAGTTCAAAAAAGTAGCAGGAAAATACTGATGATGGAAGTAAATAGAACATCCTGGGAAATCTAGTTCATGAAGTCAGCTGCCTTCGGAGGTTCTTTCCAGGCTAAACATAACTATCTCCTCCTTCTGAGATATCTTTTCTGGGGCAGGAAAATCTTAACATCATCTTAACATTTGAGTTTCAGGAGCGTATATACTTCATATGTACTCTTTATATACCTACAGCGTATACAACAAAGGGGCCAGATGGAGGGAAGAATCTGGTATCTCCCCAACCAGCCAGTAAGAGACATCAGATATCTCAAGAGCTGACCATCGCATGCATGAGGGGTGGTCCCAGGAGATTCCACACTGGCAGGACTGCTGACTCAGCCCTTTGGCGTGATGCTCTGGCTGCTGAGATGGGCAGGTGCGGAAGCAGTACCACGGGAGCCAGCTCAGCATCCACCCCTCGTCCCACCGTGGGCAGTGCGCTACAGCGGAGCAGAGCCTGCCATCTGCAGCCGGACAGGCTGGGCTAGGACCTGGCTACCGCCTCCCAACTCTGTAACACTGAGCAAGTTACCGTATTTTGCCATGTATAATGTGCACGTTTTTGCCCAAATTTTTGAGATAAAAATAAGGATACACGTTATATATGGGTAGTGCGAGTTCCATATCTATATAAATGTTTTTCATTGTTTTATTTATGCTTATTCATTAATAGTGTAACTCTAAAAAGCAATAATGATATCCGTATGCAAAATAATACCCTGGAATATGATCAGTTGTTTTGTTTCTAAGTATTAACAAATAAATAAATAATTGAATTAAAAATTTTAAATGGAAGGTTTTTTTTTCCTGAAAGTTTGGGCCAAAAACCTGGCTGCACATTATACACAGGAACGCCTACACATGGCAAATACATACTTCATCTCTCTGTGCCTAAGTGGGCTTATCCGTAATAAGAGTATTAACTTCATATGATTGTTGACAGCATTAAATCAGTTCCTATATATAAAACTGTTTGAACAGTACCTGTTAGATAAGTACTCTAAATATTAGCTGTTACTGACAGTTATTTCTGTAAATGACATTGAATAGGAAGCCCTACTGTTGGATTAGTCAATAAGAGAGCACACCTACCAAATGAACAATGACCTCTGAGAAGCTTAAAATAAAACCAAAAACAAAACCTGTCCAATGATACACTGTTCGGATGCACACCAAGTGACAGTAGAGGTTTCCTTTTCTGATGAAAATTTAAACTGTGCAGATCAAACAGTGTCATCTATAGAAGGGGAAGAGGCAGAGTGACCGGAGGTCAGTAGTGAAAGGGTTAAGTGTTCTCCCTAACTAGTATCCTGCCCACAAGCAGGTTATTAGCAATTTGGGTCGGAGTCACATTAATAAAACCCTTGCTCACACCCTCCCCCCAAGGTGACAGGGTCAAATCAAACAGAGAGGTAGGCGGCCGCCTCAGCAGAAAGCAGCAGTCGTGGGTGCACCTTCATAAGGAACAGAGTTGGGCCAATTTCCCACTCCGAAAGAAGAAGTAGGCCACCACCAGAGTCAGAGAAAATAATTTCTCATCAGATTATCTGAAAATTGGAGTGATGTTAAGCCATATAACATTTAATGACACGACATATTTCTGTGTTCACCTGGAGCTAAAAGAGCAAACCACCCGCTGCAGAGGTGATCTTTGGAAAGAGCACCGACAACAGTGAGAACAGAACTCTGTCCCTTCCAGCCACTCCGCAAGATTTATAAAACAGCCTGCTCTGTTGCTGGTGAGTAATCATGCCACATTGTTCCCGTATATGAAAACTAATGGGACAGACACTGGCTGCAAAGTTTGCTGAAATTCAATATAAAAAGAGTTCATTTTAATGGCATCGAGAACAGAGGGATCCTGCTATGTTCAAACTCTACTTCTGAATGCTTATTTAGGAAAACAACAACTTATAGTTTGCTACATCTCTATGTTAATATTCATGATTTACAGTAAATTAGTTTAACGCACAGACAATTTTTCTATGTTGAAGCCATTTCTCATCAGCTGGAACATCCTATGAAATCTGCAGTCTGGTGGGATGTCCCCTTGCGTGGCTGCTGGTCCACTGGCAGTTAGACGGTAAAGCTCTCCCTGACAATGCAGAATGAGGAACCAAACGAAGAAGAAAACGTACCCAGACACTGTGTCCTACTGACAAGACCAAAGTCTTTTATCTATGTATCTAGTTACTCATTAAGCAAATTTCTATTAAGTTTCTAGTATGCATAAAGTATTGAGCAAGATGCTATGGATAAAAATACATGTTTCCTGGCCTCAAGAAGCACTCAGTCTAGTTGAGGAAGACAACGAACTAAAACTTACCACTTAGAGCACTATGTATCAGGATGAAGTACAGGAAGGGGAGGAGTGGGGTGGGGGGTAGATGGAACCTGGTGGTCAGTGGGACCTGGAAGAGATAACCCATAGTCTTGGGGTATATGGAGTTTGATTTCCATTAAATTAAACCTCTTACAACTAAAACAGAGGAATTTAGAAATGGCTGCATTGGGTGCAACTGTTTCAAACCCATCAAGTCAGTGCGTTGAGCATGAATCTAGACCCAGAGGTATGGGAAAAACAAGCATTTAGCCACCGTAAGGAATGAGCACATGGCCTTAAACAAGCTTGTCTATGGAAAATTTACATAAATCAAATATGACAGGTATAAGTAAATGTATAAATAGCTGGTCATGCCCAAGTGATCCAGTGAGACAATCATCTTTATTGAGAAGCCAGATTTTAAAAAATCAGGTTAACCAAAACTGATAAGAGCTTTTATCCAATAGCCAGGGAACCTAGGAATCCTTTTTCTACCAGGTAATCAGGTGTCCTTTGGAAAATCAATCACACCTAAGACATGAACCTCAGTGTCCCTTCTATGGAATGAGAAAGTCTGACAAAATTAGGTTTTTAAACTGTGCAACTATAATTCAGAGCTGGAGTGGGAAAAGAAGGGGTGGAGGAGGGCGGAGCTGGTGGTCCACCTCTGCCTCTCACCCATACAGGAGCTATCAGGGGAGCTTCTCCTGGAGGTTGTGAGGAGGGAATTTTTCTTGAAAATCACTGAAGGTGACCTCTGGAGTCCTTTGGAGCCCTGCTACTCTCTGGGTGTGTGGGCTACTCTCTAAATCTCCCAAATGTAATGAGAGCAAAGGTCATGATCCCTTGAATTATTTGCAATTTGGTATTCATATGAATTTTTAAAAATCAGAGTTGATATCCCTGGTGAAATAAAATATTCCTGTTATACCTGAAGTTAAAAGTATGGATGGCTAGCATCCTCTTAATTGATTATTGTTGAAGGTCCATTTTTCCCTAAATGTTACCAAAACCATCAGTCATTGAATATAATAGGCTGGCACTCTTTCGGGGTCTATTCTCTTTTTGGTTTTTGTTTTCACTTTACGTCATCAGATTGCATGCTTAAAATAGCCAACTTACTGAGCTCTTTGCCTCCACCTCATAATACGTTTCCCATACTTTTGCCAGAAAAGTCTTGCTGTGATACAAATTGCTTTCATGGCTTCTCAGTGTCTGCAGGTTAAACTCCAAATTCTTTAGAACAGCGTGCAAATCCATCCATGGTCAAGTACTCACTCTCTCCAGCCTGGACTCTTGGAAAACCCATCCACCCTAAACACAGAAGCTCCCTCAAAGTACCACAGTCTTCTAAGCATCTGCTGTGTCTGCCCAGAATGCCTCCCACCCCTGCCTCCCTGGCAGATAAATATCATTCACTTTCAAAACTCTGTTTAATCATCCCTTCTTTAGCAAAAGAACTGAGCATTGCTTCTTTTGAGATCCAACTGTATCATAGGCAGGTACATTGTACTATCTTTAAAATTTCATTGTAAATCTAATAACCCAGACAACTAACTCCTTGAGAGAAGAGCTTCCAATTTGTCTTTGAATCTGCATAACCTAGCACAATGCCTGGTACCCAGTAGACATTCCAAAATATATGTTGAATTTACATAACAATACGAATGAATGAATAAGTGCTAAAGCAAACTAACTGAGAATAAAGGATCTATCAAACTGAGAAACACGGCTCTGTGGATACCGAAAGCACGCCTCTCAACATGGCTCTGCACAGTGGCGTCTCCCTTCGCTCTGCTTGTATGCTGTGCAGCACCTAACAGAGGGATGCACAATCATGAGGAACCCCATAGGCAGGGTACTCAGTGACAATAAATATGTAACTACCCTAAAGAGTAAGAAAAATCACTGAACATGTTTCTGAGGGGGAGGAGGGGTTGGGGCATGGGAGAGGGAGAGAGAGAATACCTATGCTTTTCCATCTGAGAGCTGGAAAAACCAATCTTCTATGCCATTGGGGCAGAAGGTAGTGGATCAAGCTTCAAGCCTGACTGAATGGTGTGAGGTCAGAGTAAGATTTCCTATTTGGTACAAAGTCACCAAATTATACTTGGACGGAAATGAGAGACCAAGGCAGGGCTCAGATGGAATGCTGTCAGACTTGGCTGGGTAGGAAAGAGACCATATTATCTAATGTGCTGATATTTCTTTTCTTGGAAGGCATTTCAGTGTTTCCATTTCATTCAGACAAAGAGAGAGTATCACATTTGACCTTTTCCTTCTTCACAGATGATTTATCTTATTTAAATAGCCTGCACCTGGACCATCTCCACTGATGT
Organism: Micronycteris hirsuta; assembly: GCA_004026765.1. NCBI lineage: Eukaryota > Metazoa > Chordata > Mammalia > Chiroptera > Phyllostomidae > Micronycteris > Micronycteris hirsuta. The sequence goes on along the minus strand of PVJI01000029.1, from coordinate 172,810 downwards.
ATTTGCTGTAACCTGTGACTACAATGTACCGGCTGTCTCGACATTGCACTTGCAACCGGACCGTCACAAATTGGAGTGAGACATTTTGTCCATCACCTTGATACTAAATTTAGGTCACATATATTTTCTTAAGTTGTTTATTACTCCATTTGTACAGCCATTCGTCCTTTTCTACATGCTCATTTGCGTTGCCTGCAGGGACACTCAGGACATCTGGTTTAGGAGGTTCCCTCATACAAAACAATTCTCTTATTCTGGACCATTCTTCATATTGGCCTTGGGAATCTTCCCCCATTCTGCAGACCGATATCTGGGTCCTTAACTTCCTGGCCCCACCTCCCAAGGGCCATAATCCCATCCCTTTGAGGAGTCCCGGGGGAAAATGCTCAGTCACCCCTGCTATACCGGAGAGAGGCCAGGACGCAAGTGAAAATGACTAGCCGACTAGCCATAAGGCAGCTAAGAAAGCTGAAAGTGTTTTACTAAGAATTTCTGTGTTTTAGAAACTGATATTTTTGCCTTTCCTCAAATACATGTTCTGTTTTCATTTCGTGACTGACTGGAATATAAAACGTAATTTGGACATAAATATTTGAAAAGACGGAGTGGACTACTTTGTGATATAAAACATCTTACTCAAAAGTAAGCAAGTATGAAAGAAAAAGGCTGTCCAAGTTTGGGCACACAACAGGAGACTCCTGACCTGTGTCCCAGCAGGGTCAGCCATTTTATACGGCTAGACATTCTTCTTCTTTCCCATCACTGGAGGATTCCACAATAACAAAACTACATAATATGAAGAATAATGGTGTGTTCCTTTGAAGAAAGAAGCACAAACATATACACAAATAGCAATGGAGGAAAAAAAAATCATTCCTTTGTGGCTGAATTTCCAGCTATTATCATTTGACACTTTGCTCTTTTGATGTGCACATTTGCTTTGACTCAGGGAAAAGAAGTAATTACCACTGAATTCACAGCAGGGACCACTGGGATGCTTACATAACACAAGAGTTGGGAAAGAACAGTGAAGTAGGATGGGCAGAGAATAAATAAAACTGAAAAACAATAAGGCTTTTGAAATGACAGATTTAAAACAATTTAACTTATGATACGAATAACCCTTATGGAGATCATAAAATCATTACCATAGATGTTGACACAGAATTTAATATAACCCAAATTAGTTACTTTTTTCCTTGATAAGTGCATTTTTATTTTTTTTTTATTTATTTTTTATTGTTGTTCTAATATAGTTGTCCTAATTTTCCCCATTGCCTTCCCCTGCCCTTGCCCACCCCCTGCCTCCCACTGTCAATCCCCACCTTGTGGTCCATGTCCCTGGGTCATTTATACTTGTCCTTTAACTAGGCCCTTCCCCTTGATAAAAACACTTAATAGAATACAAATTCTATTTCAATCTAAAATCCAGCCTTATGTTTCAAGGTAAAGCCTGGACTTTTTCAAGCTGAAATAAGGAACAAATAAAATTGTCAGTTCTTTTTTTTTAAAACCAGTTTACCTAGTACTGGAGGAAATACTGAATAAAATTAGGCCAGAAAAAAGTAAAGGTATAAAAGTTGAAAAGTAAGAGAATTTAAAATTAACACCATTTATACATTTATACTTGGGTCCTTAGAAAACAAGAAAATCAATTGCTAAAATATTACAAAACTAAGATAATTCAGTAAGGTCCAAAGTTGACACATACAAGCCACTAGCTTTCATACACAGAAGCAAAGACTCCATTTCAAACACGTAAAAAAAGAATGATGGGGAATGAGCTAAACAATGAATACATCAGATCTATTAGAGGAAAACCTTAAAACATCATTAGAGGACCCGAAGGAACACTTAAACAAATGGAAAGGCCTACCATGTGCCCGGATAGACATACTCAACACCATTTAGATATCTCTACATCAGTAATAAAATTATCAATAGAATATTTTTAGGAAATAGACAAACTCAGTCTCAATTTCATAAGGAAAAAGAAACAAGTAAGAATGGTGAGGAATAATCTGAAAGAGAAATGTAATGAAGAGGGAATAGTCCTACAATACAGTAAAATATACCTTAAATATAAAATAATTAAAACAAGAGGTACTGACAAGAATAAACATATTTCATGGAACATACTATAAAGTAAGATATACATTCAAATATGAATTAAGATTTGGTATGTGATAAAGGTAGAATCTCAAACAATAATGAATTACTTAAGTGATATTGTGACAACTGGGTTATCAATTTAGAAGACAAAAACAAAGTCATACTTTACATCTTTAGGATAAATTCCACATAGGATAATTATTGTATACTCTCAAAATAAGGAGTTTCTTTCTATTTAAGACTAAAAACCAGAAGCTACAAAAGAAAATATTGACATAATTATTCACATAAGAATGCATAAATTTCTCTATGGTAAACATCACTAAAAGCGAAGTGAAAAATACAACAAACTGAAGAAAACATTTGCATTGTTTGTGATACATATATATTTTCACCTAATATATAAATGCTCCTATAAATCAATAACAAAAAGTACTGATGAAGAAGGACAAAGTATGCAAACATTTCATAAAAAAATAAAACACACATGGCTCTTATGTGTATAAAAATGTAATACTAAATAATAATAATAATAAATTCATAATAAAAAATGTAAATTAAACTACATCGAGATTTTTTCACTTATCATGATGGCAAAGACCAACCAGCTTCAGAGTGTACACTGGACTGCGGAGGGCATGCACGTCACTGTTGCTGAGAATGTAAAACTATATGCAGACACTATGGACAGCAATTTACATTCATCAGAATTAAAACTGCACACACACCCTCTGACCTGGTGCTTTCATTTCTAGGAATTAGTCTACAGATACACTTGGACGCATGGAAATTGTAAATATGCAAGCTTATTCACTACAACATTGCTTTTAAGAGACAACATTGGAAAGAAAGTAAATGCCCATCAATAGGGCATTTATTAAACAAACCAAGGTTGATTTGTACAATGGAAATGCTTAAGAGCAAATGCTCTGGGTGCTCATAGGGAAAGACCTCCAAAGATAAACTATTTAGTGAAGAAAAGAAAAAAGAATGTGCAGAACAGTGTATACATGATACCCTGCTGTTTAAAGAGGAATGAACTATACATATTTGTATACACATAAAATATCTGAATGTCTACAAAGGAACTATAAGCATTCCCCTAGGAGAGTCCCCTAGGAGGACTAATAAGCAGGGATAGGAAGAAAACTTTATTTTAAACCCAGTGACCCTAGTATATGTGTTCATATATGACCTATTTTGTAATTATAAAATTTAAAATGAATAGAACAAAATAAGTCACATTTTATTCAAAATCTATTTTCTGTTCCAATGCTTTTGGTAAATATAAGCAAGATCCCACCAAAATAATCTTAAATTAAAATATGAAATTTCAAGAAAACATTAACAAAGTTTTTAAGTCTCAGTGAAATAAACAATGGTCAGATGGAGAGATGAAGGTTCCAAGCTTCAGTTTCCTCTAAAATACAGTATGTTGCACCTGATAAACTCTAAGGTCCCATTCAGTGCTAATATTCTAGCCCTCTGCTGTCTAATAAGGTTGTCCCTAGCCGTGTGGCTATTTAAATTTAAATTAGTTAAAATTAAAACTAAAGAAGCCTGCTCCTCAGTTGTGCAGGCCACGTTTCAAGTACTCAGTAACCACATGTGGCTAGTGGCTTCTACATTGGACAGTGCAGACATAGAAATATGATGGAAATAAAAATTTTCATCATCAAAAATATTTCTGTGAGTGCTGTTCCAGACTCCATAAATTAAGATGCTAGTTTAAAATATAGATTATTTGATACATGAGAATTAACTGAGAAGGAAAGGGCATCTGCCCTCTTCCTTGTACGTATTTATACCAGTAAATGGGGTTGAAATGAACTTCGAGGGCAACTACAATGGGGAAAATACACTATTAGAGGAAAACGCACAGCTTAAGGGGTTTGTGAAGGGAGATCATAAGCTCAGTCTGGTGATTTTGATGACTCTGAATCCACTTATCCACTCACCTGGGTCTGATAAACCAAACTGTGAAATCACATTATTATCCATCATCATCATCACTGAGATATCAAACATCATCTACACTGTAGCCACCCCCTATTTCATGGCAGCTTACCAGATACAATGCGCCTCACATGATTTTGGGTCTAGAACATTCTCAAACTACATATTCGCAAACCAGCTAACAGGCTAACCAAACATCAAAAGGGGGCTCTTTTTTAAATGACGAGACACTAGAGGGCACATGCTATTTTACTTAAGCAACAACAATTAGTGGTGTGTTCTGGGGCCAGGCAATCCGCATTAACATTCTGACTCTACTATTCATTAGCTATGTGACTTGGCAAGTTATGTAATGAGAGTCATATTTTATAAAATATGGCAATAGTTCCTACCTCACAGACCTTTGGAAAGGAAAAGAGAAATATATGTAGCAGGGGCACCCAACCCATGGCCGAGGATGGCTATGAATGTGGCCCAACACAAAATCGTCAATTTACTTAAAACCTTTCTTTTTTTTGCTCATCAGTTTTCATTAGTATTTGTCCCCAAGACAGCTCTTCTTCCAGCGTGGCCTAGAGATGCCAAAAGGTGGGACACCCCTGGTTGTGAAGGACTTGGTACACTGGCACACAGTAGGTACTCACTAAATGGTACTACAAAAAATGCCATAATATATGTTCTCTATAAATGGTTGTGTGGTCCTCGTGGTAGCAACGTAACTAGTGATAATATGTGCTATTAATGTGTATTAACTTTAGAACATGTACAGGATTAAAAACATACTGTGTTCTCTTCAAATGCTGTTGATTGTCGAGGCACCAAAAGGCTAAATATACAGTGACATAAACTTGGGTACACCGTGTGTTCCTGAATAAATCCAGTACAAAAAGTATAGCGATGGCAATGGGTAGGGACAAGACAAAAGAGCCATCAAGCCACCAAACAATAGGACCTTCTAGGGATATTAAGCAATTTGGGTTGCTGGATTATATAGTATGTGTATAATATAAGAAGTCTCCTCCACAGATCAATTGCTTTAGGCAAGAAGACTGGTTTTTCATGCCGTTTCATTAGAAAACAAAACTTCTGTGTGTGCGTGTGTGTGTGTGAGAGTGATTTTCTTTTTCCAATTCCTTATAAAAATGAATGTTTCTATGAAATCAGACTAACGGTATAGACTCGGTACCATGTGGTTGGCTGATGTTTAGCTAACTGGCAACCTTCCGCAGGAGATGGCAGACAACAAGCATTTGCCAGCAGCTCGTGAGTAAAATTAATGCTGGGGCAGGTTTCAGTCATGCCTGCTCGTGCCATCCCACATCGCTGCACTTGGTAGGAACAGTTTCTGAAATGTGTCCAGGTTTCAAGAACCCACCTGCAAAGCAGCCCAGGAGAGCTTACTTTCACCTGAGCCAAATAGAGTCACGCTGGATGAAAATATCTCCCCCACGGACTCACAAAAATGTCTGACCTCTCCACTGTTGGGAAACTCTTTGCTTTGAAGCATAGAGGAACTTCATTACAATCTGAGTTAGTTCCCTCATAGAGTTAACCCACTTGGGGCCTGCTATGGACTAAGAAACAGGATTTTAGAAAATTTCATACAGTCACATATCATGGAGTACACACAGTTCAGGAAAGAGATGACCAAGAAAATTTTAAAAAATGGCACAAGGGTGCCATTTTTTGCAGTGTAGAGGACAGACACTGAAGAACTCAAAGCCCGGAGGGCATGCCCAAACCAATAGTTCTTTGGTAGTTCTTTCCCTTCGGTTTTCATTTTAATAAAAATCTATTGCTCAATCACTGGTGTTCCAGGTACCAGGCCTTGTGGTGGGTCACAGAATCCCCCTAAGGGATTCAGAGTTCTGTGGACCTATCTGCATCAATGTTGAAAACTAATTTGCCAAAGATGTTACCTTTGGAAACCATAAGCACTCCAGGTGACAACTCCCCACGCCCACAGTGAGGATGTCACCAGAGTCTTCTTAAGTGTTAGGCATCACCAGAGGGATGCTGATGAAGTGGGCAGGGTGCCCTATGCTTTTCTGAGACAAGTACACGTAGCTGTTGAATACAAAGGTCAGAAAAGCCTCTATGTAAACAACGATCTAAGATTTTCATTTAACTGAACAAAAAACATTTCCTCCTCCTCCCTTTGCCTAATCTCCCACCCTCCCCACCAATGGGCCTTTCATAGTAATGTTCCTTCCCAGAGTTTCCCCACTTCTCCATGACTAAGCTCTCTGCCTCTAAAGGTAAGAGGTGTCAGGGGAGCTGAATTACACCGGGGTTTTCAGGCGGTTTTTGACCTTCTCTGGAGGATGCTGGTATGCCACAGCTTTGTGAAGCTTCTTCCTAAACAGATAAAGCCCCCAGGTTCTAGGTTTTAAAGAATGCTCGTTTGCAATGCAGTCTCACTGAAACATCACCAAAAGATAATCTGATTCCCAGATAAAGTGCATAAGAAATCATCATATAATTTGGACTGTTTGCAATTTTAACAAAGAAGAGTACATATTAAACAATAGGAAGCTATAACTGGATTGTTTACATGTACAACAAGGCCCAGATTTCTTTGGAGTAAGAGGAGTCCATTCAGAGGAATCTCTAATATATCTACTCTAATTTTTGCTCTGGGAAGAACTAGGGTAACATTATTGAAAGAAATGTAAGGTACCAAATTATATGCATGAGAGGGATGAGGGACTATCTATCAAAACCAATAGATGGGAGTCTTTCTCTGTCACCATGAATAAAATCTAGAGCATTTCATGGCTAGTTTATCCCCCACCTCAGCTTATTTTTAAATTCAAAGCAAAATGTCACTAAAAATAAGACATAGACCTCAATTTCAATTGGACATTCAGTAAGTCACATCTGAAGATGCACCTCAATACAAAACTGCGTTCCTGACTGGGAGACATGGATTATAAAAGAAGAGTGTTTCAACTGGGATGGTCTTTAAAGGTATATCCCAGGCAAGTGTGTAGCGTTCTGTTGATAAGAAGAGCAAGAGAAGAGGTGTCATGCAAGATTGCAACAGATTACAAATATAACTATGATTGCCATCCTTTGTAAATTGTATTACCCGAAAGCCCTCAGGACAGAGCTACTTCCGAGGTAACACTGGTTCGTGTACAGGTGGCCTCTGAGGGGATCCATTACTGAAGCATAGTTTGTATACAGATTTTGAAATGACACAGCCATAGGGAGCTGTGATAAAGCTGAAGCTTCCTTATGGGAGGAGAGGCAATCTCAGCTTCTATTCTGAGCCTTCCTTCCCACCTGGAAAAGATTCCAAACTGCCAACATCAATCTCAGAAGAATCGGTCCTTTCCACAGAGGGAATGCCCAAAATTAACCCTGTCACTAGTTCCAGATGTTTCTTCTTGACATTAGCTTGCAAAGTTTCACGTGTTATGACTATTACAATGATAAATCAATTACTTCTCAGAAATCTTAAAATTGTTCTACATCTGTCTTGAAAACTGTTTGAAGCTCTATGCCATTCTGAATATAGCACCAAGCCATGTGCTCTCTAATTTCCCCTGAAATATCAAACTCTTTGAGAATAATGTGCAAACTATATACTATTTTTAAAGTGAATCCTTGTATAGCAGGGTTGATAGTTGGTGACTGCCTTGTAGTCCCCTTTCTCTAGGTAATGATCCCCAAATCATCACTTAAGCATCCACTTCTTCTCCATCCTGTATCTCAAGTAATCATTTTTTCCTCTGTCTTAGTAACTATTCTCTTACATTTATTTATTTATTACAATTATTCATATCCTTGAAAAGACTAATATGATAATAATCTCAGTTAAAGAAGGCTTGTCGCTGGCAGAAGTTGGCTGTTATACTACTTTTCTGTGGAGTGGAAAACCCCACGAAAGTTTAAACTATCAGGAAAAGAAGATTACATTTGGAAGAGTTTTCAGGAACAACTATAAAGGACACATGGTCAAAACCAAGGGGGGCTGGAATCAGGGGACGGAGGTGGGGATGGCTGGGGATGGGGGGAGTAGTAAGGGGTAAATGCAGACAATTGTACTTTAACAACAATAAAGTAATTAAAAAAGAAGAAGTTTACATTTATCAGATTTGGAGGGAACTGTGCCCAAATACATCTCCCTGGTACCTAGTGAGGAGCAGAAGTATGCAATAGGATTCGGTCCACTTTGTAGAATAGAAGATACCTGTCCAGACCAGAGGATGCTGGTGACGAGTGGCTCAATGCCCCACCTCATGCTGCTGCCACTGCCTCTGGTGGCCCACCCATCTCTGGTCTTGTCACCTGCCAGTCTGGCCAAAACAAAAGGAGCCAATTCTACGTGGAAGTAGGCACATACGTACAGGCATGCAACCATGAAGGGGCATGCCCCTGGCTGCGAGGCCGCGCCCCACTGCACCCCGCAGCAGTTCACTGAGCAAATCCCCTCAGGGTTCTAGGAGCACAGTGCTTTCCCACCTTATGACGTGTTCTCCAAAGTCTCACAGAACATCGTCCCTACCTTTTTAATAAGCAACTGCAAAGATACTCAAGTTTAGAAAACAAGTTGGAGCCATGAGACATTAGGCAATAAATGAGGTTTTTAATAAAAATTATAAATTTTACCCACAGTACAATATGTCACAGATGTGATTGGTTAGTCTGCTATTCTTAATTGCTAATTAATGCCCAGTGATTATGACAATACCATTCATTTGTAGCCTGGAGTAGAATAGGTGCAAAAAGTTTTTGTTGAATGAATGAATTCATCAAGTTTATTGAACACAAAGTAAGTTCTAGAAATGTATAGGTGGAGGTGAGAAGCAAAAATAAAAGTGTCAACAAACTGAATGGAAGAAGATATTTGCAAACAATAGCTCCAAAGAGGAGCTAATATTCAAAATATATAAAGAATTCATACAATCAACAACAAAAAAGAATCCAATTTAAAAATGGTCAGAGGACCTGCACAGACACTTCTCCCAAGAAGACATGGAAATGGCCAACAGATATATGAAAAGATGCTCAACTTCACTATCTGTAGAGAAATCCAAATCAAAACCACAATGACATACCACCTCACAGTGGTTAGAATAGCTGTTATTAATAAGACAAGAAATAACTGCTGGAAAGGATGTAGAGAAAAAGATTCACTCATTCACTGACAGTAGGAATGTAAACTGGTACAGACACTATGGAAAATAGTACAGAGGTTCAACAAAAAAATTAAGAATAGAGCTACCATATGACCCAGAAATCTCTCTTCTGGGTATCTACCCCCCAATTTTTTTAATTATTTGTAAAGACTGATGTACCCCTAGGTTCACTGTAGCATCACAAACAACCTAAGTGTTCTTCCATGGATGACTGAATAAAGATGTGCATGTGTACAATGGAACACTACTCAGCCGCGAGAAATGATCCAATACAACCATCTGCGACCACATGGATGGATCTTGACAGTATCATGCTAAGCAAAATAAAAGGAAAAGGACAAGAACCATATAATTTCATTCATGTGTGGGATATACAACAGAAAGCAACGAATGAACAAACAAAACAAACTCAGAGACACAGAAAACAGTCTGGTGGTTCTCAGAGCAGAAAAGCGTGAGGGCAGCATGTAGGGGAGGGGGTCAAACATGCTCGCGTGCTGACCAAAGGAGACTCGACTACGGGTGGTAAACACGCAATGCAACGTAGAGCCGATGTGTTACAGACCTGCGCGCTTGAAACGCGTATGTTACTAACCAGCGTCACCTCGATACATTTAAATAAATAAATAAATAAATAGGCCAGAAACAGTGCAATCTCTCTCTCTCTTTTGAGGAGTTTCCAGGTAAGTGGAAACACAACAAAAGACCATAAAAAATTCAAAACATCCAAATGACAAAAATATATAGACGGACAAAGTTACAAGGAACTACACACTTATGTGGTGAGAGAATGAACTGAGGGGGCTAATCAGAGAACTCTTCAAAGGAGGTGGTGAGCTTCTCATGGATCCCTGGAAGGCAGGAGGGTTTATCGGGAAAGCACACCTAGCGTTCACTGGCAGGAAAGAAAAAAAAAATCTTCATAGAGGCCCCTGTATCTGCTCCTCAGACATTCAATTTCTGTTGACTAAATGACTGATGGTCAACAGGCACTTGTTGAACGAATGAGTAACTAAACAAACACATTCTACTGACTAGTAGACACTAGACTTCATATGTAAGATTGCCAGAAAATCCAGGTACTGGTTCTAAGAATATATGCAGAAAGGGAGGAACATTGGTGAAGAAACTAGAGAGCTGACCTGCAAGTACAGAGGCAAAGGAATAAATTGTAAACGGCAAGAGGGAATAAGGTGAGGGCTGGGGGAGCTCAAACTCTGGGGACAGGTGCCACCCACTATGTCATTCCCAGTGCTATCTGACCTGCCGTTTTGCTTTCTGCCGGGGCAGCTGATGCAGTTGGATGGAGTGTGAGGGGTGTTTACACCAGAGGAAACCATCTGGAAACCCAATCAGAGACCTGAGCCTCCAGGGATTATTGGACCCAGCCAAGCATGAAAAGAAGATTTGTGCCCAGAGCTCTTCGGTTCTGTCCTGACCTCAGCTCTGTGCGGCTATAATTTTGACCCTTTAACGTAACTAAATCAACTATAGTTACATTCCCAGGCGCCAGCTCCATCAACTGTCATCAATGAGCAGGAATTATATGGAAGCTGGTAACAAAGAAGCAAAAAGCAGTGGCTGTTTTGCAAAAATAAAAACCCATCATCAGTGGTTGACCAGAGTAGATTTTGTCATGAAAGTTCTATAGAACAAACTGATATGTAATGTCATAAATACACATCATATGCAATGTGTTTTTAAAAGGGAAGCATGTCAAAATATCTGTAGGAGTCTTCGAGAATATGTGAGAACTCACAGAAACTTTGGACTTCCCTGGCCTTACACCAACTCTGATAATGCCTTTGGCAGAAGCAGACTTCACAGGCTCAAATCATTCTATCCTCACCCTATTGGATGTTCTTCAGTTTTTAAAATTAAGTTTCCTGCTGCCCTCAGACAAAATCCTTTGGGACATCACCTAATTTCTTTGAACCCTATAAACTAAAACTAATTTTCTGGCCAGATCCTATGGATGTAAGTCTGGATCCTTAGTATGCTAAAATGCAGACCAGCTTATTCAGAAACATTTCTATAAAACTGACCACACTCAGTCTCTTGGGGAATGGAGACACAACTGTGTTTAATGAAGCAACAAAAGCCACCCTATCAAAATAAACAATCAAATAAAATGAAAAGGAAAGGAGAAACGTAAAAGGAAAAAATTGAAGCAAAAATAATGTATCTTTTTGTTAAGTGAAACCTGCCTAGGAAGTCTACCCAAGTGTTACCAAAGAAAAATGATGTTTATGATAGCTAGCCTTCAAATACAATTTCTTAATCATCACCTAAAAACCATGCTCCAGAAACTCAGCCTTTTGTATAAAGCATTTTACCCATGTTTATCTTGTCCAACAGATCGTGCAAAGGTCTTATTTTTCACACATGAAAATTCATTCCAAACTCCACATTATTTCATAAAGAGAAAGATCACCTCACGAAAACAAGAAACATAAAGGCGCATTTTCTCCCGGTGACTGTGGGAAACCATATGGAAAGTCTTAACTCAAATGCTCATTACTCTCCATGACAACTAGCTTGCATAACGGTCGGTCGCAGTTAGAACTAAAACTGCCCGAATATCAGGGGAAAATTACCCCACACCCCTCTGCTTATTGTCATGTAAAATATCTGAAATACTGAAAACACAGTAACTGCAGGGTACCGCGGATATTTATAGTACAACAGCAATCATTTGTTTATTAGCAGGATATTTAAAGTACAAAAGCAATTAGTTCCATTAAAAATGTAAGTGCTGTAAGTCCCCACTTGCTAATGTGATGCTCTGAACCTGAAGTACTGAACATGATTCTTGCAAAGAGCCTGCAAACTCATAGGCGGACAGCTTCTGCAGGCCCTGGGCTCAGCTTCAGCTGCTTTGAAGTCACTGCTGCACCTGGTGAACCGTTTTCCCACCGGTGGGCTTCTAGAGTGATTAAGAGGTATATAAGTTAAGATTAGGGTTAGCGTCACATAACTAAAAAACAAAAACTCCTAACTTAAGCATGATATAAGGGCTTTTCTCTCTCAGATGAAGTATGTCCAGGGAACGGAGGCCCAGGGTTGAAACGGGACCTGTGGACCATCAGGGACCGACACCTCCTCCGTCTTCTGACTCCACCGCCAAGCACAGGCTTTCCATCCTCATGCTGTCTCCTGGCCCCAAACGGTAACTGCAACTCCACCCAGATGAAAGCCCTAACCAGAGGGGGGTCACAGGAGGAAAGGTGGAAAGGCACCCCTGCAACTCCCTTAGGGTGGCTTCCCCAAAGTCCCACAGAAGAATCCTACCATGAGCTCACTGAACCAAGTCTCACAGTTTCACATAGCTAGCTGTCAGAATAGACTAGCCGGCCACATGCACAGCTTAAAAGGAAAATCTACTTCTGGGGGAAACACAGAATTCGGAATAGTGAGGATGAACCAGTATTCTATGCGTCTATGTCACAGAGAGTGTCTCTCAATGGATGGAGGATAGTTACAGAGCAACTTCATTTCAAAAGTGGATGATATAAATAGACTTTCCCTCCAAGGTGTGTTTCTCTCTGCCCCACCAGCCCCTGCCTCTGTGTGTGCGTGTGTGCCTCTGTCCCGTCTTTTCTAGTCTCGTCCCCTTTTTTGTGACAGTGCTTTCCTTTATTTTCAATACTTTGAATAAGTTACTTAATGCTGTGTGCCTCGGTGTCTTCAGAAGGTGGGACTAACAACAGCCCTGAACTTGGGCTGATGTGAGGATAGATGTGTTAATAGTGTTAAACCTGTTTTTAGTTCCTCTGCTCAGCTGCTCTCCCTTCCCTGTTCTTTATGTCTGTCTCCCTTCAAGCAGATGGGTGTCCAAACTTCTGGAAGAAGAGTTGTCTTGGGCCACACATCAAACGCAATGCGACACGTAATCACAAAAAATCTCAAAATGTCTTAAGTAAATTTATGATTTTGTGTTGAGCCGCATTCACAGCCATCCTGGGTTGCATGCCCCTGATTAGTGGGAAACATGAGGAGGAGGGTGGGTAGGGGGCAGGGAATCATTTGTGGTATGAATTGACAGTTTGCATCCCCGGTTATTAATTTTTAAATCAAGCGATTTTTATAACATAAAATACACAGTATAAATAAATGTCATGTTTTTTTCCTTTCATGTAATTAGTGTTTATTTTGCTTCTGTGACCCTGAGTAAAAAAATATTTACGTGAAGTAGAAGGGGATCTTTTAAAAATCAGTCTCCCTAATGTTCACATGGGCATATACACGTGTGGGCACTGAAATGTACCGCAAGCCTGACAATGGCCTCAGGCTTATGTCCAGCTAGTGGTATGCTTTCCTTGCTCCTTATTGAAGGTGGCTTCCCTTCATTAATTATGTTGTTAATAAAGCAATTACCTTTACACACATCTGCAGGAACAGGTGCATTTACTTTCATCATCTCTTAAATAAACATCCAAAGGGAATCAGGGCACAAGATATATAAAGCTACTTCTACTTTAAACTGCTAGGATTCATTGATCATGGCCAACCTAGAGGCAGGGGGACCCTTGACAAGAACGCATCAGCGATGTGTATAAAAGGAGCCGCTCCACCTCTACTCCAGAAAAGCCATCTAGAAATGATGAGTTATTTTCTCTATATTTATTTTGTCTTACAAGTCCCTTCAGAAATTCAAAGAAGTTTCTGTCCTCTTTCTAGGTACAGAGATAGAACAGAAACTGCTAATTGCTTGCAGTTCCGCACAGAGAACACGATGTCTGGTATGGATGAACATTTTTGGAGTTAGATAGATATTCTGTCAGTCACGTGGGGAACATGTTAGAAGCCCTGCCTCTTCCACATTGTGTCTTTAATTATTCGATTTGGGGGCCTGTGTTCCCCATTTGAAAATAAGGGTAATGATAGCCACCATGTGAAGATTTTCAAGAACATTAAATCTAAGACAACAGAAATGAAAATTCCTAGCCCAGGCTGCAATAACCAAAGTTATTTTTCTTTGCATCTGTAAGGAAGTATAATTATTTGGTCAGTAAGCTCTCCTTTTCAAAGCATTATGACAATTTTTTTTTAAAGATTTTATTTATTTATTTTTAGAGAGAGGAGAAGAGAGGGAGAAAGAGCAATGTATGGTTGCCTCTCATATGGCCCACACTGGGGACCTGGCCTGCAACCCAGGCATGTGCCCCGACTAAGAATCGAACTGGGACCCTCTGGTTCCCAGCCCGCGCTCAATCCACTGAGCTACACCAGCCGGGCATCATTATGACAATTTTATTTGTTTAGTTATATTTTACTTAATGTGGGCAAAGATGGGTCCTTAAGTCCAAAGGCGTGTGCCAAAACCTGCTCTGAACTTTTCCAACATCAACACATTCCCAGTTACTGAACTGACCCGACCAGATGTTAAATACGCCACAAGACTCACAGCGGTGAAATTAGTTTGTTTCTTTTGAAAGAAAACAACTATTCTAAAAAAAGTTCCACAAATAAAACAGTGCAGTATTCAGAGTTCCAGCCAGCTACAGGTAATACAGTTTTACCACAAGAACACTGAATCTATCATGAATTAGGTGGGACACCCCTTACATTTTCTACAACCAAAATTGTCTTGATTTGGAGGTGGCATGTGCAACAAACTGCAAGATGCCTATAGCAGGCTGCTAATTAGGTCAAGGATCACTATGAGGTCACCGATTTAAAAGAGACCCTGCCAACACATCCTTGTCCTGCTGATATTGTTTTAGAGGAAGCAATCAGTCACTCGGTACAGGGGCTAGAAAAAAATCAGAGCAAGCAGTCCAGCAAATGTAAACAAAACTATCACCAAAATACCCTTACCCATAACTGTTAGAAAAGGCTCCATCAGCCCCCCGTTGTCAGGGACTCTGTATTTATTTACTTCTGTATCTTTTCCACAATTGTTCACTTAGAAATGTCAGGACTAATATTTGTAGCCACATCAATTCATAAAACACAGCCCCCTCTTGGCTTCTTGGATACCAATGAAAATATTGACAATAAAACCTTGCCTGAGATTGTTGCTAAAAATAAACTTCATAAATTTCTCATGCCTTTGTTATTTGTCTCCCGAGACCGTTTCTATTTGCAAAACAAGACACCTTCCCCTAACATGGCTGCATATGGAACTGAAATCTAGGTTTCCAGAATAAAGCTATAGAACAAGAATTCAAGAACTCTGAGTTGGTTTTTGGCTTCCACGTTAAATTATTATTTCATCTCTGTGAAACCAGGGCTTGCCTTTTGCTTCAAATGTCAACCTATCACATAAAATGAACTAAAAACACTTTGTCTCTCAGCAATCTCTAAGACGACTGGGAGGCATAGAGGCTGTTTACAAATATTCACTGCTCCCACTTGGGGAAGAGCTCTATTTCCTCGACCCGTAGATGTCAGGTTTTTCTACTGGGCTAGTTTAGTTTACATCAAGGGAATGGAGCAGAAGCGACACGTGTCACTCCTGGGTAGACGCTTCAGGAGACGCACAGTGGTTGCTTCTTCCTCGGACACAGGCCAGCCATGTTTAAGAGTGGCTTCTGCATTAGACGGGTCTCAGAGTGAAGTTGAAAAACTGCATATGACCCACAAAAGAATCAAAAAAAGCTTTATTTGTGTTAAGCCACTGAGATGTGGGGGACATTTGCTACCACAGCATTACCTAGCCTACCAAAACGTACACATAATTAAGAAGAATTGGAGCTCTGCATTCAAATAGATGAGTTCAAGTCCTGATGTCCGCCTACCTGCACAACCTTGGGCAAGTTTCTTAACTGCTCTCAGGTCCCTCATCTGTAGGATGGGAGACCTGTTCCACTAGTCTTCTCACAGAGAGTTGGTGAAGCAATGCTTATAAAAGCTCAGCATAATACCTGGCTTTATTAAAGCTCAATAACGTTTAGCTGTTATAAAGTAAGGATTCTATAATAGTTTCTTGAAACAGAGTTGTATTAACATCCTCTCCAAAGATCTCTGCCTAGAAAAAAACCATATCAAAAATAGAATCAGAGTCATACCACAGAGAAGCCCAGGAGCTCTTTCATCGAGTGATCCCGAAGTTACTGTTAGCCAAAAGTCTAATCTAGCCTCTATTTGATCTGCGTAATTATGTGACAGCGCCCAAAGCTAAAAGTAGGGGAAATAGCAAATTGACCACTCTGTATTCTAATACTTTACCTATAACTTATCCATACATTTCATCCTCTAAGATTTGTGCCTATGTCTAGGCAATATTTACATAAAGCCACATTCATCCACCTTGGGGGTCTTGAGCCTTAGAACTGTAGGTTGAGTCCCAAAGTCTTTTTCTTCTTTAAAAGCACTTTATGTTCCCAACTTTCATGTGTCCTTCTTTATCCAGACTTCCTTTCATACATCGATAAATCAATCTCGTTAGCAAATTTGAGTTGATGGATTCACGCAACTTCCCTTCCCTCCCAGGGCCCTTCCAACCTAACTCTGCGTGTGGACGAGTGGTCGTGGTGGCGCTCCACCTAGAAGAGGTGAGTGGGGTTGAAAGTGGGCTTGCCTTCCCTGAAAAGCCTTCAAATTACATTTGCATGTCAGCACAACCATCTCTCAAAAAACTCACCAAAATGAGAACTTGTTGGTTATAGAAAAAATGTAGTTGAGCATCCATATAAAGAGAAACAAATGTGACTATAACAATTACCCTGTGTCTTCTACACTCTCGGTTCTAAAAGGGAGTTCTAATGATTGGTATCGTATCCATAGTGATTAGGGTTCAGGTAATTGTTCCAAACAATGTTCTATTACAAAGGAAAGTTACTTGGAAGTATTTCAGATGATCATGGTCTAATTCAAGTTTTGTTTAATGTGTCCAATCAGAGGCTTAGAAGAATACATTATGTACCAGCTCTCATTAACTCTAATGAAAATTCACCTCTATTGGTCAGTGGAAATACAGTTTCACTGTGGTCAAAGACAAATGTACCTCCTACATTTACAAAATAAAAGTGGAAAGATTTCTTTTTTAATTTGAAATAAATATAAAAAGGCAACTCAGACTGAAAAACAAGATAGCACACATAAGCCAGGTTGCTAACTTTGGGAATACTTCAAAACAATGATTCCTGCAACCCCTTTGCAAACATCCCTTTGACACTGCAAAAACTCTAAGAAACATGAAAATTCATGCTTCCTGCTTTCTCTGTAATGCATAAAATGACATGAGTATTTAAATTCTTGCTCTGTTTTTTTTTCAAGTACATCAGATGCAGTGACTCCCCCGAAAAACCTCACACAATGTTGTATTTTCCTGTAAGTAGAGAGGCAGAGGACATGTATTAGAGAAGTAAAGCCATTCCAGGCACAGAGAATTGTCAAAAGGAAACAAGGGTCCAAAAGTGCTCCCAGAAAGTTGGTATGTGTCTACAAATGCTTTTTGAATGGTCTTTTGACTGTCTTTAGAAATAAGGTAACAAAAAAAAAATAGTCTTAACTCAGCCAAAGTAGAATTATTTGGGGATTTCTAATAGCCATGAATGCTTCTAGTTCCATGACATTTATCAGACATGATGACAATCTGGCTCCTATTCCAGAGACTGGAAGCAGAGATTGGAAGCTGCAGCCTGTGATTACACCCTGTACCTTTCACCTGATAACTAAAACATTAGTGACTTGAGAACCACAGCATACTACGAGGGTGTAAAACCAATCACACTAGCATGGGATGCTTAAATACTGGTTATACTCTCATATCCTATTCTTCTCTCACACTGAGCTTGATTTTGCTATTACAAGACCTTAACGACTACTTGTACACCCAGACAATATAAATTAGAATCTATTTTGTAAGACAGATTACACAAAGCATTAAATCCTCAAATGACTTGGGATATACATGTCTTGTGTCTAACCTACAGAATTCTACCTTCAGGAGATGCATGAATTTTTCATACCTAACTGGTTTAGTTAAGTTCCAATGCTCATAGTTCAAGGTCATGAGAGTTCCAACACTGCCAACTATTTCTACAATGCTACATAATACCATACCGGGTACCATTTGTTACGAGACAATACTCCACAAATATTTTCACATTTCTGGGTGATCTTGGGTTTCTTAGCATAGAGTATTGGTCATCTTGGTTGAAAGGATGACTGAATAGCAAATATGCCTTGATAGTTAGAGACAATGAATTGCCCTGGAAAGATTTCAGGAGGTGTCTCCTCTGGAGTCACTTGCTCGTGAAATAATACCGAATTTCATCTTTCCACTCTCCACCAGAGTTATTTGCTTACATTCCAGAATAAAGCTCTTTCTCTTCAAGAGGGAAGAATGGGAAGATAGGCCAGCTGCCCTGCATGAGCTCCAAGTTTCATAATCTCAGGGTTCCTCTCATGTGGTACAACACCCCTAATGGATATCTGGCCCTCGCTGCATTACCCCATGGGGACTGGGTCTTGGGAGATGAGGACTAAGATGTTCTGTGAGAACTAGACAATCACTCCTCTGCTCCAGAATCTATTTCCTAATAGCAAATGACCACATTTATAAAATTTACACTGCCATCACACAAAGGAAGTATAATTTGTGTCTCCTCAAGGCGTCCCTGCCTCACTGACCCTTTCTCTTGGATGCAGTTTATTGGACACACTGTGAAGAAGAACTGGTTAAGAGGGGGTTTAGACATAGAAGTTTGAAGTGAAAACATAATTGGAGCTGTGAAAATTCAACATGATCTTGAATTTTTACCTATTATTTAATTATTATACAACAATCTTGTAATAGAAACCTTTCCTTACGTCAACAGTTAAGAGGCTAATGAGGACATGTCAGCACCTGTGAGGCTGGGCTGAGGCGTTCCATTTCTTGACGAAGAAAATTTGCTCTGATCACTTAATTTATTATCTTCTTGTTTTACTTTTTAAGAACAATTATTAAGACTTGAAATCAAAGAGGAGGGAAATTGACCACTGAATAGTTACAACTCACTGTCAGCAATGCTATTTCTTTGAATTCTACCAAATTCAGGACCTAACAACTGTGTAGAGAGTTGAATATATGAACAGTTAGCAAACGCTTAGGGAAAGAAACTACTCTCATTCAGAGGGTGTGGTCACTAATAAATGCAAAGTGGGAATTATCTTAAATTATATACTATATAAAATTTTAAAAAACACATATCCAAAATTGGAGGTAGAGGCCAAGACATACCACTGAATTCCTATAGTATGCTGAGTTTAAAATTCAGTTGCCTTTTTAAAAAATATTACATGTTTTTCAAAAATATCTGATAATTTTATTTTGTATTTTATTCATTAAAAATTCTTCAAAAATTTTAAATAACGTACAGACTATATAATAGCAGATAAAATGTTAGTATACTGTTTTCCTCATACAACACCATTAAATCTATCTGATGGAAGAAGGCTTAAAATATAAAAATATAAAAGCCATTTTAATATGAATCCAGATGAATCAAGATTAAATCATGCCAAAAGTCATTCCAATTTAACTTGACCCAGCACCTGGCTATAAATACAAACTAAGGAGTGAATCACAGAGGCAACCTTGACTCTTCTTCCTCAATGTCATGGGAAGACTTCAAAAATTTCTACGAGTTGAACTGAAGCTTCCTTTTTTCTTTTTTTGAAATAGGTTTGATAACTATCTTTCTAGTAGCATCCATAGGAATTACTTATTTGCAAGCACAAAAGCAGTAACATCAAAATCAGTGGTGTCTCCATAAGATATGTACGGTGATTACCAGATTGTAAAATCATTGTGGTGGTAGGAGGTAGAAATAGATAAAGCAGGTAAATGCTGATGGAGGGAGACTTGACTTGGGGTGCCGCAAAACACAATATACAGATAACGTGTTTTAGACTGTACGTCTGAAACCTATATAATTGTATTAACCAATGTCATCCCAATAAATTCAATAAAAAAGAAAACATAAAATAAAATATGGCTGATAATATTTTTTAGAAAGTAATTCAACCTAATGTGTAGAAGAAAGAAGGACTCCTGAAACTGATTATATTAAATAAATATTATTTACATACAAGGCTGATTCTCTGAGGAGTGGATATGCAAAAATTAGATTTCTAATTTGTGTTCACTGTAATATCTTACCAAGAAAATTCAAATGGTGAAACTGACTTTAAAGTAAATGAGTTTACACAAATTTGAAACATATTTACATACAATGCAAATTAAAAGGAACAACTTTTGTTTTACAGGATGCATGTTTTGTTTGTAATAGGAAAAAGGTTCCATTTTTTTCATCACATGCCACAATGCTGAGAAAATTTAAACACAGAATAAAGGAAAAACTGGAAAAGGGGATATTCCTGGCTCTAACAGATTACACATTGGATATTTTTTAAGGAAAGAAAAATGTGAAGATAAAGATTTTCTAATATATCTAATTGCATGTTTCCCCCTTGCAAATTCCCTTTCATTTCTGACTTTTTATGGGTCACGAGCATATGTCCATGATAGAGTCTTTCCTATAAGTCAGCTGGGCAACTGCTCAGCTAGCTGCCTGCCAAGCAGTCCGGCACCAAGGAATAGACAAGAGTCACACACAGTAACTATGCTATTCACTCAGCTTTTATTGAATGCAGGTTCACTCAAAGTAGAACGTCAACATACATTAATATCCTACTCACACTCTAATACAATCTAAGAGAAATATAACATACACATACAGCAATCAGTGGGGGATAATGAACCCAAGTCCCAAAGTCTCAGTCTGCAGGTCCAGAAGACAGCACAGTGGGCAAGGGAGTTGTCAGCATCTTGCAAGGAAGGCTCTCCAGAGCCAGGTGAGCAGCAGGGCAGGCGAAGTCCTCGGTCCAGCAGGGCAGAGCCTCTAGCAGCTGATGCCAAGGGAGATCAGTGTGGTGTGGAGCAGCACTCTGGTGTAAGAAACTCAGCTGTCTCAGCAGTGGTCTGGAACCTGCCTCAGTTATACCTTGAAAGTGGTGGACTCCACCCTTCTTCTGGGTCTTTTGATAAATGTCTTGGCACCCCTGATGCCAATTAGGGAATTTGGCCAGGGGCCTATCTATGGGTGGTCCCGCTCTGCAGACATGGGCATCCTGATCATATGTGCAGATATCTTAGGTGTATCTCCTTGCCAAATGTGTCTGCTCTGACTTAGGTAGTTTCCTTCTCTATGTCTGCTCTGACTTAGGTAGTTTCCTTCTTGAACCAAAGTGTCATGGTTGACTGACACCCATCTTGGTTGACATGAGTGACTCCACTTTGTTTTATATATTTTATGTTATCTTGATTGGACCCATGCCATTTTATTGGTCCAGCTCTCCACATGATGTGTAATAAATGATATATGACAGGTGGTTTCGTGACCCTACCAATCGTCCCCAATCAATAATTTCATAAGCTAGAAGATGACCAAGATTGTGTAGCAGAGCACCTCTAGTCCTCCATAATTGGTCACCTCGGTGGAACACTTCTGGTTCATCACCCACTGACTGACTCTCCATCAGATGTCTAGGCCAAGGCCCAGCCCCCCACTGTAAGTCTTGGCAAGACTGCAGAAAATGACAGAGAGACAAAAGTCATATTCCACTGTGGGAAGTATGGCAATGTTAAAGAGAACATTCTTAGGTGTCCCTAAAGCAAAATCCTTCCCACACAGTTCCATTGTTGTCTACTTTTTTACAATGGTTGCCAAGTTCCTTAGGCCTGGGGGAAGCTCTGTCGGCTTAGGTAGAAAATATATGCAAGGATTATTTAGAGCATGCCAGGAGACATAACCTTCTAACTAGTAGCTCTCACAGAATTTTTTTTAACAAGGGACAGTTCAATTTTACACCTGGTATTTTAATTTTTTCCAAAAATAACATTTTATTGTTTTTATTTTATTGAATTTATTGGGGTGATACTGGTTAATAAGATTACATAGGTTTCAGGTGCACAGTTCTATAACACATCATCTGTATGCTGTGTTGTGTGTTTGCCACTCCAAGTCAAGTCTCCTTCTATCACCATTTACCCCTTTACCCTCTCCTATCTCCTTCCATACCCCTTTTCCTCTGGTAATCAGCATACTGTTGTGTCAATATTTTGTTTTTATCTTTTGCTTAATCCCTTTACTTTTTCACACAGCCCCTCATTCCCTCTCCCCTCTGACAGCTGTCAGTCTGTTCTATGTATCTATGAGTCTGTTTTTATTTTGTTTATTTTGTTCATTAGATTCCACATATAAATGGAATCATATGGTACTTGTCTTTCTCTGACTGGCATATTCACTTAGCATATTACTTTCCAGGTCCATCCATGTGATTATAAAAGGTAAGATTTCTTTCTTTTATTATGGCCAAGTATAGTACCACAGCTTTTCCCATCCACTCATCTACTGAAGGGCAATTGGGATGCTTCCAAATCTTGGCTATTATAAATAACTCTGCAACAAATATAGGTGTGCACATATTTTTTCAAATTAGTGTTTCAGGTTTCTTCGGATATATTCCCAGAAGTGAAATAGCTGGGTCAAAAGGTAGTTCCATTTTTAATTTTTTTGAGGAAACTCTATACTGTTTTCCACCATGGCTGCACCAGTCTTCATTCCCACCAACAGTGCATGAGGTTTCCCTTTTCTCCACACCCTCCCCAGCACTTGTTTGTTGACAACAGGCAAGATTTGGAAGCAACCCTCGTGCCCATCAGCAGATGAGTGGATAAAAAAGCTGTGGTACATTTATACTACTGGAATACTAATGGAATACTACTTGGCTGTAAAAAAGAATGAAAACTTACTTTTTGCAATAGCCTGAATGGACCTAGAGGGTATTATGCTAAGTGCAATTAGTTAGAGAAACACAAATACCATGTGATCGGACTTACATGTGGAATCTAATGAGCAAAAAATAAAAATAAAAAAATAAAAACAGACTCATAGATACAGAGAACAGAATGAGAGTTGTCAGAGGAGAGAAAGGCTGAGGGGCTGAGTGGAAAAGGTGAAGGAATTGAGCAGTACAAATTGGTAGCCTTGGAATAGCCACCGCGATGTAGATGACAGCACAGGGAATAATGTGGTAAATAGAAAGGGGGCCGGTAGGTGCTTGGGGCAGCAGGAAAACCACTCTGTGGATGCGTGATGATATTCCAGCCACTTTGCTGTGCTTCGGAAGCTAATGCAGAAGAAAGTTAAACGTAATTGAAAACCATTTTAAAAATATAGTGCAGAGCTTGAGAAGCAAGACACCAGAAATGACAAGAGAGAAAAGGAGGG
Organism: Micronycteris hirsuta; assembly: GCA_004026765.1. Classification (NCBI taxonomy): domain Eukaryota; kingdom Metazoa; phylum Chordata; class Mammalia; order Chiroptera; family Phyllostomidae; genus Micronycteris; species Micronycteris hirsuta. Next base: position 149,367 of record PVJI01000029.1, on the reverse strand, counting down.
GAAGAGGGAGGGAGAGGTGGTAGGAGGGAAAAAATGAAATAAAATGAAATGAAATGAAATGAAACGAAATGAAATTCCACAACATAGGTGATCAGGCTTCAGAACAAGAAGTGATCACTAAGCTGTCCCTAGAAGTCCCCACGGGAGGCTACTCTCATCAGCAGTCCTCCAAGTGTCATCCCTGGACCAGCAGCAGCAGCATCACCTGGGAATCTGTCAAAAGCACACATTCTCCCCTGGCTGGTGTAGCTCAGTGGATTGAGCGCAGGCTGGGAACCAAAGGGTCCCAGTTCGATTCCCAGTCAGGGCACATGCCTGGGTTGCAGGCCAGGTCCCCAGTGAGGGCCATGTGAGAGGCAACCATACATTGCTATTTCTCTCCCTCTCTGTCTCCTTCCCTTCCCCTCTAATAATAAATAAATAAAATCTTAAAAAAAAACAAAAACAAAAACACATTCTCAGGCCCCAACCAGACTTCATAAATCAGAAACTCTAGGGGTGGGGCCCAGCAATTTGTGTTAAAAAGTCCTCCAGGTGGCCTTCATACACACCAATTCCTCAAAGTGTATTCATTTTTGCTTTTCTAATTAATTCCAAGATTGAGCTTCTTATACATTTGTAATATTTAGTACTCCATATTTAAGCTACTAATCCTACATTCTATCAAGGTTCAAAAATATCCTATAATCCATAATGGAGCCTGAAATTTCACAGCTGTTGTATACGAGGTGTATGTGATACTCTGAGCCCCCACATGGTCTATTTTTATCAAGGAAATCATGAAGCAATTTTAGATTACAAAGTAGCAGAAGTGACCAGCATTTAAAGAAATAACTGTAGGGGTACAGAGATATGCAATCTTGCAAATATCTCACAGTTTAAGGTACTTAATTCGACATATACGTTAATACAGCCAGAAAAAAAAAGAAAAAAGGAAATCAGTAGGACTATTTGGCAGTCTAAACAACATGTATGCCATCTCAATACTGAGAACATTCATACAATTCTTTCATCAAATTGAAAAAGTCTCTTCTTGATAAACTTTCCTACCCTCAAACCCATTTCAATGATTTTCATAATGTTCTAATCAGGAGCATAGTCCATGGTTTTTGTATGCTCTCTAAACTATAAGGGAAGAGAACAATACTATCAAATAAAACTAGTGATTAAGAGATGGCTGTCTAGCTACATTTAGTGAGCCATAAAACAGCAAATCAAAGAACATGCAGTAGAGCCAAAAGAGAGAGAACGTAAGTGTGAACTAAGCATACCCATCTATCACCCTTCCTATCCCAAATCTCCCTGAAACTTGGAAAAACCATACTTTATAATAAGTTCATGCCATCATTTGGGGAAAATTATCTATCAGTAGATAAGAAATTTGGGGGGAAATCCTTGAAGTAAATGGGATTAACTAATGGAGAAATAGAAGTAAAGAAAATATGAAAGCCCAGACTTACATAGGAGAAATCTACTCTAAGTAAGGTCAGTTCTCTCTAAAGGAACTCCAGCTAAGCTGTGTAAGGGACAGCTCTCACTCGGTCTCAGTCAATACACAGAGTCAAGACGCAGTAAGCAGGCTCATTATGAAAGGATCACAGTGTGAACAGCTGGCTAGGTTGCTGTCTTCTCCAAGGCCTTTGTTTATTCTGCAACTAGCAGCCACAGTGTTTATCATTCGAATGAAGTCCTGAAACCCACTTTCTAAATCAAGTTAACCATCTGCCTCAGGATGGCTCCTGGCCAGACGATAGAGAGAAGCATCACAGAACTTGAGATATTCCGAATCTCCACCAAGACAAGAGAGGAAAAATAAAGAAAAGAAGGAGCTGATGTCAGCATTCACAGGAAAGCAAAACCTTCATGCGGTCCTTTTAAATACTGCCTCATGCAACCAATATTCCCTCTGAAGCCATTAAGTAACAAAATGATTCAGCAGTCTTGGGGGACACCCTTGGGAAGAAGTGTCCTACCCTGGCCATGTTTCCATTCCAGTGAGAAAGAACAAAAATAAGGAAATAAAGCTACATTGATCATACCAGACAATGTTCTGCCCTATGAAGAAGAAAAGAAGAAGGAGAAAGAAGGAGAAGGAGGAATAGGAGAAGAAGGAAGAAGGGAAGAGGAGGGGGAAGAAGAAGGAGTAAGGGGAGAAGAGGGGAAGGAAGAGGAAAAGAAGCAGAAGAAAGGGAAAGGAAATAATGAATGACTGTGAATGGTAAGTAGATAAGAAGTAACTCTTTCCTGGGGAAGTGCATCTGGTGTGAGACCCAGTTAAACTGGTATCTAGGGAAAGAGTCTGAGCCTGAGGAAACAAAGGGTAAGGCGCTGAGATGGAAACTGACTTCCGAAAACAGCAAGAAGGCCAGCGCAAGATGATAGAGATGACAGAAATGAGACAGGCAGTGAAAGGTAAATACCGTATGCTCTCACCTGTAAGTGGAACCTAATCAATAAAACAAACAAATGAGCACAACAGAACCAGAGACTTGGAAATAAAGAACTGACAGTGACCAGAAGGGAGGGGGAAGGGAGGATAACAGAGGAAACTAGAGGAAGGGGCAAGGAAAGGAACATGAATGGAGGACTCATGGACATTGGGGAGGGGATTGACTGGGAGTCAGGGGGACAGGGTAAGGGTGAGCAATGGGAAAGAGGCGGGACAACTGTAACTGAACAACAATAAAAACAAAGAAATGACAGAAAATGACATCAGAGGGATAAGCAAGAGCTCGACAATGTAGGACCATTCTACTTATGATAAGGACTTTGAATTTTATTGTCAGTTTACTGGAAAGCCATTAGAAAGTTTTTACTTTTTTTTTTTTTGCAGGGAGTGACATGATTTATGTTTTAAAACATTTTCTGAGGCTGCTGAGTAGATAAAAGGAGGGAGGAAAGAATGGAAGGAAGAGACCATACTGGAGGCTACTGTACTAGAATAGGTGAAAGATGGTGGTGACCTGGATTAGGGATGGAACTGGTGCGTGGTGACAGGTGGTCAGACACGGCATTGGTCTGAAGGTCAAGGTGATAGGGCACGACTTGCTCCTGCATTGGGTGTAGAATGTAGCAAAAAGGGAGGAGACAGGGATGAATCTGAGGTTGGCATGAGCAACAGGTCATGCTTCGTCGTCTCCTGAGATGGGGCACTGGGAAAGAAGCAGACCTGCCCTGAGCTGGGAATTCAGTTTGGGGTCAGTTACAGTCAAGAGGCCTATCAGACACTGAAGTTGAAGGTCATGAGCAGGAGTTGAATCCATGAGACTGAAGTTAAAGGCAGAGGTGGTGGGTGAAGAGTCCTGACTCCAGAAAATTCTAAAAAAGAGCAGTGGGGTCAGAAAAGTAGAGCATTTAGTGGCCCCCCAAATCCAGCAGGCCCCTTCCACCACAAGAGGTAGGTGCATAAATAATAATCTTCAAAGAATAAAAAACAAATTGCAATTTAGACCCTTAACGACAAATATAAACAGAAAACCAAGTATCAACAAATGCATGAGGAATAATAACAGCAAGTGAAACAAGCAAACCTTGCTTATAGCCTAATCAGAATAGGCTAATTGTTGAATCACATAACATAAAACTCTGAAAGTCTCAGTAAAATTTATTTTCACATGCATCGCAGTCTTTTGGAGGCTGGTGGGAGATGACATGGAAGGGGAGATTTTGTCCACAGTCATCCAGGGATCCAGTATCCTACTTCTAGCAGCTCAGCCAACATCTTTGACTCATCGTCTTCCTCTGGATTCTTTACATCCTGCCAGAAATCAAGTGCTGAGAACATGGAGAAGGCATGCTGTCTCTTCTCCTCCTCCTCCCTGGGGAGTATTTTAGGAGCAAGGCCTGCAAGTGTTATATATGACTTTTCTCTCATGCTACTGGCCAAAATTCAGCATAGGGCTCAATTAACTATAAAGGAGGCTGACATAGAAAATGCTTATATTTTATACGTATAGGCATGTACTGAAAAATACTGAATAAAACAAAAGAAAAAAATAATCCAAGACAGAGAAAGACATGAGTAACATGAAACAGCAGGAAGCAAACAAAACAATTTACGATCCTGCCCAAAAAAGAGCTGTTGCTACATTTAAAAATAAAATAATGAAAATATGGACCTCATATCAGATTACTTAAAAATAGATGAGATAAAGAGAAAATATATTAAGGGTAAAGCCTTGTTCAAGGGAAGGTATTAGTATTGATTAACTTTTAATTAAGTCTAGACATGGACATAAAATGTGTTTACATTTATTTCTCAAAATTGTAAGGGTAACCACTAAAAAATAACAAGAAGCAAATTTTAAAGTTCATTAGAGGAAAAAAGATGGAACAGAAACAACACAAAGAATCTCAGTCAGTAAAAAAAAAATAGTATGGAAGATATGAGGGAGAAGTAGTAAAAATAAAAATAAGCTAAGAGGACGTAATTAAATATAAACATCATAAAATACAACAAACGTGAATGGGCTAAATAATCTATGAATTTGTTACATCTTAAAAATTAGTCTTTTCAAAATTCTAAGATTGAGTAGGAAGAAATCTACATATGTTTGCATAACAAACAAAAACTAAGTTGTGAAATTAAAAGCTAAGAAAATATTTTCCAAACATGAACTTGCACAAAGCAAGTGTGCCATTATCATCAGAAAAAAAAAAATATATATATATATAAATAGACATGTATGTATTTCAAAGTAAATATATAATCTGATAACAATGAACTATAACTTTGTCAATCACAAAGTGACAGAACAAATAAATCAGGACATTGGAAATAAAATTTTTTCCTAAATAATGTTTGCTTTAAAGAGAAAAAAAAAGTTTAAATTACAGACCACTAGAAATGAAAGTGATGTTTTTCATCCAAATCTATGAAATTTGTCCAAAGAAGTATTTGGGAGAAAAGAAGTAGCTTTAAATACATGCATAACAAATTAAGAAAAGTGAAAATAAGTCAACTAATTAGTCATCTTGAGAAACCAGTAATAATAATAATAGAGATAAAAGTAGATATTTACAAATTTTTAAAAATTAGACAATAAAATTAAAAATTGGTTCTTTGGCAATACCACTAAAATAAGCATGCTTCTGAAAAATCTAAAGAACAAAAAGAAAAGCCAAAAAATAATAAGAAAATAATTTTCTTTAATAAGATGTGATACCTACAAACATGGTTTCTATCAAAATGATTCAGGCTCAAAAGTATCACAGAAATTATTCTGAGGCCCAAATAAGTTAATTAATAAATAACATAAGTATATAAGTTACTAAGTAAATAAAGTTTAAGTAATCATTAAATAAGTGAATAATAGAATTAATTAATAAGTGAATGTTGAAATGAAGTAAATCAATATACATGAAGTGCTTCACCAGCACCTGACATACTGCAATTCTGTATAAGTGTTTGCCGTCATTATTAACTTCATTTCACTTGGGCCGCTTGGTGTTGAAAAGATTAGTGAGGTAAGAGTGGAAACAGGGAGTTGAGGATGGTATTGCAATAATGCAGGGAAAAGTGACGGCTTAGACTGGAGGGGTAGGAGTGGAGGTGATGAGACAGGGTTAATTTGCACGTGCAAAGATAAAGACAAAAGGATTCAATGAGAAACTCTACATGGGGAGTGAGAGACACAGGGAAGTCAAGGACGAATGCAATTTTTCAGGCCTAAGTAAGTGGGTAACTGAAAGAAATTTGTATTCACTAAGATTAGGAAGATCTAGCCAAGTGCAGGTTTGGGAGAAAATCAAGAGTTGGGTCTTTGATATATTAAATTTGAGAACCCTATCAGAAATGTAAGTGGAGATCTAATTGGTCTCACTTCACCCAGCCTCCCTTGTAAGCAGCTGAGAATGTGCTAGGGATGGTGTGTAAATGCTCCCAACAGATAACAGTCAACCGTGTAAGCACTCCAAGCTCCTCACCTGGTAAGTAGATAGCTTAGAGCCCGTATTCACGTAACTGTCCAAAGAGTCTCTGAACAGAAGCCATCTAGTGCATGGGTCTAATCAAGGTTAGGCTTCTCATCGCCTCGATCCTACGAGTATATTAGGGTTGGTGGATGTGCACCCCTCTGAGGACTTTGGTGAGGCTGAACGTTGCACCTAAAATTAGGAATATGTTCTGCTGCCCATTGTTTTGTGTAGCTCTCTGTGGAGAACACTTTTGTCTCCTTTGCCATTAAATAAACTGCCTCCTTTCTTTGTAATTCTACGTCGATCTTTCTGTCCCATTACCCAAACCACAAACACATATGCACACATGTACGCAATAGAAAAAGGTGCAGAAAGGTGCTGTGGGTGAAAAGGGGGCACTGCAATAAGCCTAACCGAGAGTAACCCCACAAGGTGACCTGGTCATAAATTCCTAACTGGGCAGGCAGGTCACAGCGGGTAGTTATGTCCCAGGACTGTGAGTATAACTTGCAGGTAGACCCACCTTTGAAATGCCAGAGTAGTCATCATTTTCAGACCCCTCTGGAGCTTCACCACCCTCAAGAGAACACATAATCTTGTGAACTATCCTGTAACCCAATCCCACCTTGCTTCTCCCACCTTCGTGTAATCTTCCTTACCTTCTTTCCTCCATCATTCAACATGCATAAAAGAAACCGCAAACTGTCATTCTCCAGCAGGTGAGATCCTACTTCCTGGCCTGTCATCAGTTTGGCTCAAACTTTAATACATTTTTATAAAAATTCTTTGTGGGTTTGGACCTTTTTACATGGCCAAAATAAACCCAACTGTTAATAGATAGGAACATAAGTGAGGAAGGACAAAACAGAAGCCTCTCCTCATTTTTCCTTACATGCATCTTTAATGCTTGACTTTTCCCTGTATTTTACCATTTTAAAGGTTGCTGATGCATCAATATCAGAAACTATAATATCAATTTTTAAATGGTTAGAACATAAACCAAAATGTTCATATAAATGATATTTCCTTCTAGGTGGTGAGATTATTAGTGTTTTTCTTTCTCTGTCTCATGTTTTTTATCTATATTCTTAAAATATGTATAATAAATGTGCATTACTGATGTAATAATATAAAAGAAAGAACACTTGAATGCAAGGATGAGAGTCCAGAAACATGGGTCTAGATACCACCCCTGATGCAGGCCGGTCACATGCAAGCCAATCTTGGCCTCTGTTGTATTGTTTTTAAAATGAGCAGTTTAAATGATCTCAGACATCCATTCATGATCTCATGCACTATGACTTCCTTCATCCCCTTACTTAGAAAAATGAGCTAACTGGTTCACAAACTCTCTGAAAAGAAGAGCATATTCTTTATCATTCTTTATCACCTCCACAGCTGGGCTTTTTTTTTTTTTTTTTTTGGCTTAAGAGTATAAATATTTAGGAATTCCTCTCTTTTTTCCTCTTCTCTCCTTCCTTCCTTTCCTCCATAAATATTTATTGAGCACTTACACTGAATCAAGCACTGTGATAGCTTAAGGACATAAAACAATAATGGACAAGGATTTATTCATAGGTTCTGCTCTCATCATACTTGCCATCTAGGGATGAATAAAAAGAAATTAACACAAAAGGTAATTTAAACAAAAACTGTCACCATCCCTGAAATAACAATCTCCTACTATTTATGGAGTTGTCACATTCAACAGTTAAACCTCAACACGCTCCAGCAGCAGCACAGTGAAGCTGAGAGTGCAACCAAGACAAGGGTACAGATTAATGCAAATACTTCTGCCATGCTGGCAGGAAATTAAGAGGCAGCTAATAGTTGTCTCCTGTTCTCCGAGGTAAGCCAAGGTAAAGTGCCCACTCAGGATGAGGTTGGCATTTAAGGCAATTAGATGGTGAAAACAAGTGAGTTTGACAAAGTATTTCCCCTTTAATTGTGATAGATTTCCTTAAATATATGACCCAAGGTTGTATCCCATATATTAGGTATAGACAGTTGTATAGAACCATTGCCAACACATGTACTCAAGTCTCTAAAAGTTACCAAATTGTTTACAAAAAAACACAATTCAGTGTATATTAAGTTCAGAAAGCTGTTAAACTGATTACAAACATCTTTACTTGCACATTAATGGGCTGGACTCATCAAAAAACAAGATCACATGGTTATAGCCTCCATTCACCACTTAATTTACTGTACTAAGTTCAAGTAAAGTCTTTTATTAATGTGTCTCTGATACTCAAAACAATGGGTTAATTACTATGTTTCACAATATTATTGATGGTAAATGTGCATTTGATTAAAATTAAAGGTGTTTCTTTTCCCCAGGAATTAGCAAAGATGAGAGGACTTAGGTTGGGTAATGTTTTAAATCAATGCAAAAAATACAGATATCTAAATAAATTATGGCATCTTACCAGAAGATAGGTAATCCATACTCTCTGAAGCAGAAGTAATTGTTCTATAATTTTTTTTATTTTACATTACTCTGAAATGAACTTCATATTGATGGGAATGTGAACAAATTATGGAACATCAATATATTTGCAGCATAATTAATTTTTAAATGATGCTAGAGGTAAGAAGAGTAGCTTATAAATGGATGTTATATGACAATAATTTATTTAGCTTAGTAGCAGTTTTCATTTATAAGCTAATTATTCAACATTCATGTAAGTCATTGCTATTTGCTGTAGAAATTATATTTATAATTAAGCAACAAGTAAATTTAAGCACTTACCAATTCACAGTATTCTAGTTGATTGCATGTATGGCCTACCTCTAAATCACTATCATGAACCTCTCCATTTGGACTATTAAATCTAAGATTTGGCAATTTACTGAATACAAATTATTTCAAGTTAATAATGATCGTGTGCGATTTGCTCCAGCTAAACTTTCTAACATTATCATTTATCCTTAAGTATGTTTTAAAATTAACTCTGGTTCTTTGGGTCCTCAGAAGGCAATGTTGGGAATGATTGGCAGGCATTAGCACGGAAAGTCATTGTGTATTTCACTTCAACGTTTCCAGCCAGATTCTTTCACAATCTTATACAGAAATACTAGCAGTGCCATAACTGTGTACAGTACACTGGGAGCAGAAATGGCACTCACTTCTTAAAAAAAAAAAAGAAGAAGAAGAAGGAAGTTTTCTGCTTACAAAAAAGACATAATAGGTTTAGCTTGAACAAAACAACAAATTATGCTATTTTATTTGCAATAATTAGCTATGTAAATCTCATGAGAAATAAAATTCAATATTAAAAAAACAACTAAAATCACCAACATCATAAAAACAGTATTCGTAAATGTTTCTATCCCTAAATGAGTAAATATTACAATATTCTAAGATACTGCAGTTAATTTAAAGCACACATAAGAAAATAATTCATTCAATTTTATATACTTTGATCAGACTTTATTTTTATTATAGAGAGAGAAATCCAATGTACTCTATACCTAAAATGTGGCCAATACATAAAAATGCAAGTAAATCTTTCTTTCAAAAGTCTCTTGGTAAGAATAAAATGATTTTACATGAAAACTAAGAATCAAGAGCATGACATTCAACTCTGACAGTTTGAATTCCGCCACAAAACAAACCAAAACTTTCCTTTTCAGTGTGACCCAGCACCAGCAGGCCCAGTGGTAACAGTGGGTCTCGGGAGGGGCATTTCCCACTTCCAACCCTACACATTCCTGGTTTCCCGCATCAGCTCGCTGGGCCATAGCACCCAGTTGTTAATCAGACACGAATGGAGGTGTTTCCGGGAAGGTAATTTGCAGACATGGTTAACATCTACATTGAATTGACCTTAAGTAAAGGAGATTACCCTTGAGAGTGTGGGTGGGCCTCATCTGATTGATTGGAAGGCCTCAGGAGCAAACTCTAAGGTTTCCTAGAAAAAAGAAATTGCCTCAAGACAACAACACCCACTCCTACCTGAGTTTACAGCCCGCAGGCTTGCCTTTCAGAACTCTGTCCTGCCAGCCCCAGCATCACATGAGCCAATCCCTAAAAACAAAATCCCTTTTCTGTAGAGATATATAATAGTTCTAATATATATCATAGGTTCTCTCTTTCTGTGGCTCCCTATTTCCCACGGTAGGAGGGGTTCTGGTCAGAACAGTGGGCATGAGAGGGGCATGTGACCCAATCTGAGGAGAGTTTTTGTGATGGACAGCAGATATACCCACTCCTGTTTTGTATTAACAGGCATGAATGAGAGCAATGACTACAAAGGATGCCGACTACGAGTTGTCTCAGATGACCAAGTAAGCAAAGGTTACACTAGGCAGGTGGAGAAATTTGGAAGCATATTTAATGTTAGCCCAGAACTCTCAAAACTCCACACAGAGTCCAATATCAGTGAACTGGGCTTTAGGTTTATGCATTCATTCAACAACCACACACTGGTTCATCACTATTTCCAGATCTCCTGCCGGCTGCTGGAATACTGCTGTGAACCAGACACCAAGACCTCTGGCCCTCATGGAGTTTGCAATCTAGTTGGGGACAATTAATAGATAAAGATATAATTAAGTTGGGGTTAGTGCCATGGGAAAAAATAGCAGAATGAAAGGAACTGGGAGAGAGGGCAAGACTGGGAACCTCTCAGCAGAAGGGCCATACGGCTCTTTATAGGTTGAACAATGTGCCCACCTGGGACTTTCAGACAGAGAGATCAGCAAACACCAAGGCCCTGAGATGAGAATGTGCCTTCAGTTTTGGGGGAAAATAATGAGGCCAGAGAAGCTGCAGCATAGTGCACAAGGGTCAGAGGGAGGAGACGAGTCCCAGAGAAAGGCAGGAGACAGACAGGTCATGCAGAGCCACCCTTTAGGTCACGGAAAGAAATTAGGGATTAACTCTAAATGCAATGAAAGCCATCCTAGGGTTGTAAGTACAGGAGAACCGTGATCCAATGAACATTTTGAAGATTATTTTGCCTCTTATATTGCTATGGAATGAATACTCGGAGGTTACGGAAGCAGATTGACCAGTCATGACACTATCTCGATGTTCACAGTGTAAGATCTTGGTGGGTAGCAGTGTGGACAGACTAATGTAAACAGACAGAGGATTTATGCTGGGAGTGAAGTAAAAAGGATGTGCTAATGGATATGGCAAATCCAAAGCTATCCAATGTGATGTCTAAGTTTATCCAAATTAGGATAAACTTCTAGCAAAATCGAGCAGGAGGGTAAAGAGAAGACCTGAGTTCTATGGCCAGCTTGCCATCTGTGTGGCTTGGGGTAACCATTCTACTCTCTAGTCCTCCGTTTTCTCAGCCATAAAATTAGAATGTTCACTAATGAATTCTAAAGTCTTCCCCAGCCTTGGCCTCTCACAAATCTGTGAAAGGTTATACCTGCAAGCACAGTGAACAAAGAAGTTTTTCCTTTTTTTATTGTGTTTTTTCTATTTTTTAAAAATATCTTGACCTCTAGAGAAAACTAGGCTCACCTATTCTGGTCCTTGGTTTATTTTCAGAATATTTCTCTCACTAGCAGATCAGACTGAATTGAACAAAAAGGGAACAGGTCAGTATACCATGTATCATTCTGAATCATGATTCATGAGACTTGTGAATCAAATTAGCATCAGGTGCTATGTGAGCAATACCCAAATGCTAAGCCAAGGGGACTCTTCTGTGCTACAGTTCCCACAAAAAGCAACAAACACAGTCACGGGTGACTTCCTGCAATTGATCCCAGACATCAAAAAGGCCACTGATAGTTTATTTCCTTTTATTTAGAATCTGAATATGAAAAGCAGAACATCTTTGACATTCTACAAAGTCCAACATTCACTCAAGCATGACAGATCCGTGTTGCACCCTGCATTTGGAGTAATCCCAGAAACAGCCAGTTTTATTAATCACTCTGATGTTATTTTCCTAGAGACATATGCTCTTTCTGTTCCTGGGTTTACAGGTTGCTGACTTCTCTCAGGTTGCTAATCGATGCAACACAAGCATGGAAGATACATGCAGGGGATTGTGATTTTATAATTATAGTGTACTAAGAATGAGTTTTTTCAGAGGAGAGAACTAAGAAGCATCAGAAATACCAGCATATGAATAACTCCTTGTGAAAATTAACTTGTCCCTGTGTCTTTTGGGGGGGACTCTACTATTTAAAAAAGCATTTCAATCCATGGCTTTCAATTTCTTAGCTCTGTGAACAAATGTAAATCCCAGAACATGCCCATATGCACAAGGGATTAGAACATCGAGTAGAAGGTATTTTTAATAGCATATTTCTTCCACTCTGAGCAACATTCAAACTTTGTGGAGAAATAAATGTTATTTCTATCAGTAGAGAATTGCAGAATGAAGTCAGAAGAAAATAGTAAAATGGAGGTAAATTACTTGTATTATTATCTGTGAAGACATGATTAGCTAAAAGAATCTTTTCCAAAAAGGAGACTGGGTATAATATATGACGAAGAGTAAGAGCATTATACACATTTGGAAAGTATTAGTGGAGAAGAACGCTAATGTGCTATGAATTTGGAGAATAAATTCTTCTTGACATTTACTTTCAACAAGGTAGTAAAAATAATGAAAATTGATTAATACGAGCGATCCATTTTGATAGAGGATTTTTACTGGAAGTTAGTTTTACAGAGCATAGTTCATGGGATCGGCCCATAATGTCAGGATTGCCCACAGAGCACATCTGTCCAGGGAAAATAGACTCTCCAGTGATAACAGAAAATGGAATAGACTCCCCCCAACCAATCAGACCTCTGTGGAAGCGGAGCCTCTGTGTGGAAGGGGATGAGCATTTTAGTGCAAGAGTTTTATTAAGCATGCAAGGAACTGCCATAACAATTGCAACGTGCACTGAACTCAAAATTTTACAAAATATTTCATTAATTCTTACAGTTCCATGTTAGGTTGGTAACAGAGATTCCTTTTCTGTATAAGGATATCAAAAGTAGGGGTAGAGACTTTATAAAGTAGATTCAAAAGCTCAAAGCTAGAGCTGAACACAGGACTCTGATATGTTAACTACTGTTTGTGTTCTAGCCATGAAATCAGGTAATACTTCTTTATAGTTTGTCCAAAAAAACACTCTTCATTTAAAAGTAAGAAGTCTCATGTTACAATAATGAATGAGAAAAATGCCTGATATGGGTAAAGGGAAAAAAAAACAGAGATGACTCAATCATTTTTATGTACTAAAAGCTATAATCAGACACTTTACAATAGAATAAAACAAAGGCAAATGTTCAAGAAAAATATCAACCTCATTAGTAATAGCAACTTAAGAATAAAAAAGATTGAAACAAGGTATGTTTTATCTATAAAATGTGCTGAGATTTTTCTAAAATAATTTTGGCAAGTGTTGGACAAAATAGCTGGTTATAAATCAGTATGCACCACATGACTCCAATTTTGTTAACAAATAATTGAGCAAAAATTTACATAGAAAAGAAACTAAATGAGTTTAGGTCAAAATGTTAACCCTGATTTACTCTAGGTAGCGGCAGTTCATTTATATTTTATATTTTTCTTTGAAGTTTTTCTAATTTTCCCAAACTTCCTGGAATAGGAAGTTGTATAGCCAAAAAAAAAAAAAAAAAAAGTCATTGAAAATCAAGTTGACTAAAAAGCCTATTGTACTTTGTGAGTCATTTAAATTTATCAATACTCTTAGAAATACACATTTTTTAAAATATATTTTTTGATTATACTATTACAGTTGTCCCATTTTTTTCTTTTATTCCCCTCAGCCCTGTACCCCACTTCCCACCAGCACCCCCCCAGCCCCCTTACTTCATGTCCATGGGTCACACATACAAGTTTTTTGGCTTCTCCATTTCCCATACTATTCTTAATCTCCCCCTGTCTATTTTGTACCTACCATTTACACTTCTTATTCCCTGTACCTTTTTCCCCTCTCTCCCCATCCCCCTCCCCACTGATAACCCTCCATGTGATCTCTATTTCTGTGAATCTGTTCCTGTTCTAGTTGTTTGCTTAGTTCATTTTTATTTTTTTAGGTTCGGTTGTTGATAGTTGTGAGTTTGTTGTCATTTTACTGTTCATATTTTTGATCATCTTCTTTTTCTTAGATAAGTCCCTTTAACGTTTCATAGAATAAGGCCTTGATGATGATGAAATCCTTTAACTTGACCTTATGTGGAAAGCACTTTATCTGCCCTTCCATTCTAAATGATAGCTTTGCTGAATAGAGTAATCTTGGATGTAGGTCCTTGCCTTTCAAGACTTGAATACTTCTTTCCAGCTGCTTGTTGCCTGTAAGGTTTCTTTTGAGAAATCAGCTGATAGTCTTATGGGGACTCCTTTGTAGGTAACTATCTCCTTTTTTCTTGCTGCTTTTAAGATTCTCTCCTTATCTTTAATCTTGGGTAATATAATTATGATGTGCCTTGGTGTGTGCTTCCATGGGTCCAACCTTTTGGGATTCTGAGCTTCCTGGACTTCCAAGAAGTCTATCTCCTTTTCCAGATTAGGGAAGTTCTCCTTCACTATGTTTTCAAATAAGTTTTCAATTTCTTGCTCTTCCTTTTCTCCTTCTGGCACCTCTATGATTCAGATTTTGGAACATTTAAAGTTGTCCTGGAGGTTCCTCAGCCTCCCCTCATTTTTTTGAATTCTTATTTCTTCATTCTGTTCTGGTTGAATGTGTATTTCTTCCTTCTGCTTCAAACCATTGAGTTCAAGTTACCTTCCCATCACTGTTGGTTCCCTATACATTTTCCTTTTCTCACTTTTCATAGCTTTCACTTTTTCCTCTATTTTGCAACCATACTCAGCCATTTGTTTCTATGAGCATACTGATTACCAGTGTTTTGAACTTTACATCTGATAGGCTGGCTATCTCTTCAATTGCTTAGTCGTATTTTTTCTGGAGCTTTGATCTGTTCCTTCCTTTGGGCCATATTTTTCATCTCAGCATACCTATTACATAATAAGGGGTAGAGCCTTAGGTATCCACCAGGGTGGGGCTACCAATGTCACTGTGTTGTGGCACTCTATGTGGGGGAGGGGTATGAGAGGGAACAATGCCACTTGCTCCACTCCTGGCTGGCAGAAATACATACTTCTTAACACAAATAAAGCACTTTTAATTACCAGAAGACATGCATTCCAAGAAGGTAACTGCCATTAGGATATCTTTTCTTATTCAGCGAAGATCATCCTAAGAGAAAAATCCCTCAAATGAGATAAATGTTGTAGAGAAGTTTGGTCACTAAAAAGCAAGCTTTCGTCTTATTTTTTTTTATTTTATTTTTAGGATTTTATTTATTTATTTTTAGAGAGGGAAAGGGAAGGAGAAAGAGAGGGAGAGAAACATCAATGTGTGGTAGCCTCTTGCACACCCTCCACCAGGGACCTGGCCCGCAACCCATGCACGTGCCCTGACTGGGAATTAAACCAGTGATACTTTGGCTCACAGGTCCATGCTCAATCCACTGAGCTACATCAACTGGGGCTACATGCTCTATTTTTTAATCATATGAATGGATCTTATAATATTTCCTGTGAAAATAAAAGATTTAGAGAAGTTTCATTGCTTTTTTGATATGGTGACTTAATAGGGTTATCTGGATTAAGCTGAGATGATCTTTAAAAAAATAAAAAATTTTGTTAGGCAAATTAAAGAAGAGAACTAGGAGCCATAATTAAATTATTAAGGAATTATTTTAAAGATTTCAAGATACTGCAGGCAAATAGGTAATGATGTTTCCAAATTAATTATATCTATTCATTAGCATAGGTTCAGCATTACGTCAAATTATTGCTGGAAAAGTACAGTACCTCCAGTTGCTATATACAATACAAAAAACTATGTTTAAAATATTTACTTCTTTGCATAGACCTCTCTTTTAGTTAGTTCTAATAAATCAGATTTTATCATGTCCAAAAAAGCTCCCCAAAAAGATAGGTAATTTGTGATGGTATTGAAAGAAATATAATGCATCTTTTTCTAAAACAAAATATTATACATGAGGTGGCCCAAAAAACCTGGAATTATCTTCTAGAGGGCAGGCTCCCTTTAGTACAGGCTTCTCCCACTGGGTGAGGATTCTAGGAATCTATGTGTATCAGTGTACCAGCTGGTGTTGTTGTGAAAAGCTGTGTTTGGTTTCAGTGAATTTTTTTGAAGACTCTTTCAACGTGTTTGCCCATTTCATGATGGGCAATTTACGAGCGCATCTGCCTACACCACACTGAGTGTTCAGCAGTTTTTCATCAAAAACAGCATGACACCGGTGCCCCACCCTCCCTATTCATACAATCTCACCCTGAGTGACTTTTTCTTTTTGTTTCCCTGGATGAAAAAGTCCTCAAAGAGAAACATTTTGCCAATATGGAAGAGGTGGAAAAAAAAACAAACAGCAGAAGCACTGAAAGGCATCAAAATCAATGCATTCAAAAACTGTGTTGAGCAGTGGGAAAAAAAGTCTCAAAAGCTGTCGTGCATCAAAAGGAGAGTACTTTGAAGGTGACTGAAGTTTAAACAAGTAAGAATAAACACACAGTTTTTTAATAAAGAATTCTAGGTTTTGGGGGGTCCCCCTCATATGTACACATACACAGACAACTAAAAATAGATACAAATGGCTAATAAAGTAGATGATATCTCACTGGAAATTATATAAACATAAAATAAAACAATATTATCATTATGTAAAGAGCTGGAACACAAAATTACACATAAAATTATACATTAATTAGTTTGTGTGTGCACGGATGAAGGACTGAAACATTCCAGTTGGTTGTGATTATGAATATTGTAGAGGGGTTATTTTTGTTTTTTTAGTTTGCACATTTCCTCACAGAATCTATGACAAGCATTTTTTTTTAGCAAGGAGAATTTACTTCGAATTTCGGAAAAGAAATAATGGATAGGTCTTTACATACAACATCAACAGTCTGTTCTAATTCTGAAGCAAGTTGAAAAAAATATTTTCTCAGACCTCTGGCAAGTGTCACCTAAAACTAATCAGCAATTGCTAGCCATAGAATTTTGTCCTTTAGCTTGGCTTTCTTCAGTTAGTATTGTAACCACATTTCTGTAACAAATTCCTCTCAAAAGTTCAGATATAAACAAAAGTTATTGAATAAAAACTTATTGGACTTGGATTTTTCTCCAAATAGTTCCAGTATTTGTTAAAAATTATTGAAATCTTTGTACTTAAAGCACACACAAATAAAACCCACTGGGACCAAGTGTTACAAAACAGAGCACATGCCAAAACAAATACATTTCAAGAGAGCAAGTTAGGTACCTTCAGAAACTGCTTCCTTTATTTTATGTCATTGTTGTAAAACTGCCAAATAAAATCATATTCAGTTTTTTATTCTATATTTTTGGTATTTCAAATCAGATTCAAAAATTTCAAGACATCTCCTACTTCTCAAGTTAATAACCCTTTCTGTATTCCTATATGGCACTTTATATGGGAAGTAACGGAATATTAAAGCAAGCAGAAAACAAGAGTAATGAAAAGCTGGGACTCTAATGTTCAAGAGACTTGGGTCTGAATCTTCAATCCTGACTCCTAATTTTATGGTCACTAGAAAGTTATTTAAATGTTATAAAAATCCACTTTCTCACATGTAAAATGCAAGTAATAACATTACACCACAGAATTAGAATATTAAGTCAAATCACATATATATATATATAACTCTCAAATAACACATGATCCATACAATTAAGTAAGCAAAACTGTATCAACTTAAAAAAAATAGCCAATGCTATTGATTCCTAAGTAGCTGATGAAAAGTAATGAAAAAACCCTTCAGCCTCTGAGTAATGGTCAACTTTCTCTGATAGCTTAACATATTTCTATCTTAAAAAGTCAAAGGCAAAGAAGAAATCAATCATGAAATCTAGTCTGAGGACAATGTAAGAAAGCAACAGATTACCTTATAGCTAAGCCATGCAATTTAGGTGGAATCAACACATAGATTGTGAAAGAAACTTTGGGTCTGGGAAATAAGTAGGTCTCTTTAGGTCTCTGATGAGACTCACAGATTCTCACAGCTTGTGGTGACTAAACAGTTGCTGATCACTGCCCTGAGGAATGGTAAATAAAAACCACAGGAGTAACTAAACTTATCCCATGACCAAAGATAGAGTAGATATCTCTAGGAAAGGAGCTTATCATTCAATCCTCTTTGCTCTCTGTTTAAATAAAACCTGCCATTTTATTTTATTTACTTTTAGTGTTGTTCAATTACAGTTGTCCCAGTTTTTCCCCTGTTGCTCTCCCTTGCCCTGTTCACCCACGCAGTTTTCATTTCTCATTGAGACCCAACCTTTAGACCAGAAACCAACAATACTAAAATACCCAGAATCCCTGTTATTTTGGTCAGAAAATTTGTTCCTTTAACCTAAATTTCACAAAAAAGCAAAAATAATAATAATTAGCATTTTGTAATAATGAATTTGAGCACTTTACTAGAAGAGTGCCTAACACAGAGAAGGTTATACCTAAATATTTGTTGAGTGAATCAATGACATGAAACAAGAATGGGATGCTAAATATAACCAAGAGTAGAGAAAGAGGAAGTATCGGAAATATACAGGTTAGAAAAATTCTCTAGTGAGGAGGGGGGGAAAAAAGGCTAGATTTTAAAAATGTCTGCAGGGCCTGGTTGGTGTAGCTCAGTGGATTGAGCAAGGGCTGGGAACCAAAGGGTTCCGGTTTGACTCCCCGTCAGGGCACATGCCTGGGTTGCGGGCCAGGTCCCCAATGAGGGCCATGTGAGAGGCAACCATACATTGCTCTTTCTCCCTACCTTCTCCTCTCTCTGAAAATAAATAAATTTTAAAAAATATTAAAAAAAAAAAAGTCTGCAGGATTGTTTCTCAGGCTTAGCAGGCAAAACAGGGAGAAGTGGTTCAGTACCATGGACAGTGCCACTAGGCATGCTCTCCAAAGTCCCAGCTGTAAGTCGCTGTGTCTTCCAACTAGAATGATTTTATTAAAGGGTTCTGTCACTTTTATACCAGATTCATTCCCAACAAAAACAGAAAAGACTCCTCAAGTGCATCCCCACCCTGACACACACGAAAAAAAAATGTACACATAGAAGCCTGGCCAGTTTGTTAAAATTCTGTCTTGTTCAGGGAATAAATCTGTCACTTCAGAAAACTGATCCAGGAAGTCTTATCTCTTGCTATGTGACAGCTCACCCTAAGAGGGCTCGCTCCCCCTGCTCTACAGCAAGGGATTTACCTGCGGGATATAATCAAGTGGCTATTTGAAATCTGGAATAAAACATCAAACGCTAATTTAGTGTTAGAGATTCAAATCCATAAATCTCTTTTAGAGGAAGACTCTACCAGAAGGTTGTTACCTTTCCATAAGCATTCACTAAGTGAAACAATTTACACATTAGCTATGACTGTAATGTACATCACATCAAAGTAACGGGAACTCTGAAGAAAAGGGCATTATTTCATATGTCTCAAAACTATACACAACTAAAGTAAAACATTGACAAATATCCTCATCTTTACTAGTCTACTTCTTTTGCTTACCCATTGTGTTCCTAAATCTTTGTTTATTTTTATACTATAGCAGTCATCTTAGGGTTGGATGTTTATTTGCATAGTTTCTCCTATACTAAATTGCAGATTCCTTGATCGGGGTAACCATGTAACATTCACAATAGCCAGCAGCATCCTGGATATAGTAAGTGCTCAATAACCATTTATTGAGTCAAACTGAGTTAAAGTCACCCAACTTCTGCTCTCATAGCACTACAAATGGGATCTATCCCAGGACATAATCATGTTACTATAGAGAAAAAAAAGAAGGAACTATTGTTTTTTACAGGAAATATAACAAAGAGATTTGGGGCATCTGGAAATATTTACCCTATAAATAATTCTATGAAGAAAGTAATGCAAACCATGCCTTTTTGTTGAGAAATGACCAAAGAGTCTATTTATGTTGTGTGTTTAAACCTCCAAAGACTGTATTATGAAGAACCAAAGAAATATAAAAACAATTGATATCCTAGGGAAAATGTAAGGTCAAAAGAAGAGATTCCCATTAAAGAAAGAAAAAGCAGGTGAGGAAAAAGAAAGAAAGGGTAGGAGGAAAGGAAGAAAAAGAAAAACGTTATTTTTAAAAGGTGGTTCTGAAAAGTAATAAAAGTTATATCCTGACAGATGGTGAGAAGGTTAAAAAAAAGCAGCATTACCCCAAAATTGTGCACACAGAATACAAGTGTATTCCTCTCAGACCATGGGTTGTATTATGAGGAATAGAAGAAGAATGGGTATAATTTTGTTTTGTTCTTTTGTTCTTAAGGTTATTTCTTGGGTAAATGCTTCCATGAAATGCTTTGGGAGAGTTCACTAAGATTACTTGCAATAGAGTCCCAGCTTAAATAATCTCAATAATAGCTAAAGTTTTCCAAGGGAAATTCACACTACATGTTTAGTCTTAACAAATTCAGATATGCTGTCAATTTTTATGTTTTGTTTATGCTGTTACAGTTGTTCCAATTATTTCCCCCTTCGCCTCCCTCCACCAGCCCTTCCCCTACTTCCAGTTATCCCTAGTGTCCTTCATATATGTTCCTTGACTAAGCCCTTTACTCTCTTTCAAACAGTTTTTATTCTTATATAAAATGTATCCTACATGAAAATATCCATTGTTTTAAATGAGTTATTAATGATTTGGGGTACTCTTTTTAGAAAATTAAGTGTTTCTGTGCGAGGCCCCTTTTCAATTCAGCAAGTTTTCCATTTCACCGAGAATCAATTCCATCTGCTGCTTCTAATCCAGCATTTAAAAAATCATCCTACAAGGCCTCTGATCACGTTTAAACACTACAATTGTGTTCAAACACAGTCAAATTTCCATAAAAGTGACTCCGCTAGTGAACCATTTCATTGCCCCCTCTGTCTGCAAAGAATAGTTTTGTTTTTCTTTTCTACCTCAAGAACACCTAATCCTCACTCTTTAAGAAACAAAACTTGAGTGTTTTGTTGCCAAGAGCCTTGTTATAATAGCTAGCGTGCTCCCCTGTGAGTACTAGTTAGTGGTATTGCTTGTTAACACATGCTTGTCTAATACAAATATGATTAGTTGTGTTATTCACTGAATAGTTAAACTATATATAAAATATTTAAAGTATGTATAAACTATATACACATGTATATATATAGTTTATATATATATATATTGTGTGTGTGTGTGTGTGTGTGTGTATTCAAACTATCTGTAAACAGAAGCCTGTAAATTAGAAGGGCGATGAGAATCTGAAACATGAGCAGAGTTGTTTAATATCTCATGGCTGTTCCTTCTTTCTTTCTGCTGCATAGTATCCCTTTGTGTAAATGTACCACAGTTGTTTGATCCACTGATTTACTGATGGACTCTTAGGTTATTTCCAGCATGCGGCTATTGTATATAGTGCTATGAACATAGAGGTGCATAAGTTCTTTTGAGTTGGTGATTCAGGAGCCTTAGGGTATATTCCCAGCAGCAGAATTGCTGGGTCACAAGGCAGTTCCATTTTTAGGTTTTTGAGGAGATTGCATATTGTTTTCCATAGTGGCTGAACCAGCTACCATTTGTGACAGCATAGATGAAACTGGAGAATATTATACTAAGTAAAGTAAGCCAGTTGGTGAACGACAAATACCATGTGATCTAACCTGTAAGAGGAATCTAATGAACAAAATTAACTAATGAACAAAATAGAACCACAGGCATGGAAACATGGAACAGACTGACAGTGATGAGAGGGGAGAGGGAGGGGGATAATTGTGGAAAGAAGGGAAAAGGACTAGTCAAAGAACACATATGAATGACCCATGGACATGAAGAACAGTGTGGGAAGTGACTGCAGGGGAGGGGCATGGGTGGGATGGGTGAAGGAGGGCAAGGGGGGAAAAATTGAGACAACTGTAATAGAATAGCAATAAAAAATGATTTAAAATCTCATTGCTGTACATTTTCTTGTTCTCTTCACTAGAAACTCCTGCTTTCTGTGAAACAAGTCAGTGTGAAGCTGGCTTCCCAGCCTAGGTTTCCTACTGAACTGAGAAATGTAACAGCCTCACCATGAATGTTTGGCATATTCCAAATTCCTCTATGGCAGAGAATAAAACAGAGATAAGTCCAGAGACCACAGAGAGACTGATGTCCATTAGAGGTTTAAGGAAAAAAAACCTAAAAATCTAGAATATTACTGGTTTGCTAAATCCCAAAATAAACATTAGAATTATATTTTTACTAGCCTATGAACCAAACTGGTTTTTAAAACCTACATAATCAGTTTAAAAATAAATCAAATTCTAAAACTGGTGCCGGTAGTATAGTGTGAGATTAAATGCACTAGACAAAAAATCAGTGAGTTCTGGATTCTTTTTCCTATTCTGTTTCTTTTGACATCTACCATTAAACAATTCACTTAACCCCCCTAGGCACTGGGCTTCAACTGCTTCATTTGTAAAACAAGAATTTGGACTAGAAAATAACTAAATGTATATCAAAAAACAGGCATTACATCCCATTTGAACTCAAATCTGACTTGAATTTGAACAGTTCTAAAAAGAATACTTTGTTTATTTAATAAATGTGCTCTAAGGTTCAGAATTTAAACTCTAGTTCCTTAAAAGAGCATCAAACTTTTTTTTTTCCAAAAAATTCCCAGATGATGGGGGAGAAAGCAAAGACCCAAATGAATGGAAAAAAAAAATCTTACAATCAGTTCCAAAGCGTCCACCATTTTTGTTCCAAAACCCTACAAAGCTATAGAGAGGGGAGGGCAAGAGCCGACGTGGCCGCTGGCGGTTTCAGGCCTGCTTCTGTTGTCTCTCCTGTGAGCAGCCCAAAGACCCAGGCGTGTCAGCCTTGGGAGGAAGCTTCTTCCCACATCATACATAAGAGAGCCTATATCAGAGTATCAATCAGGCTGCCGGAAATTGGATTTAAGCTGGAAGAACTACAAAAGGCAGGATATCTTCCTTTCCTCTCCTACTGTATCCCATGATCTCACAATGAAGAGCAAAAGTAGAGCCATCCCGTACCCAGAGCTGTGGCCCTGTCCTGGCAGCTTTGACGGGCCACATTTAACAACATTAGAAATAAATTTTTAAAATTTTTAAAAAGTCCTGGCTGGTGTAGCTCAGTGGATTGAGTGCGGGCTGCGAACCAAAGGGTCGGCGGTTCGATTCCCCATCAGGGCACATGCCTCGGTTGCAGGCCAGGTCCCCAGTTGGGGCCACGTGAGAGGCAACCACACATTGATGTTTCTCTCCCTCTCTTTCTCCCTCCCTTCCCTTCTGTCTAAAAAAGAAGAAGAAAGTACTTTATGACTTCAAAAAACCCCTGCTAACCAGCATCGGAGCCTGTTGGGGAAGTGGCACCGATAGGTTTGGTCCGCACAGTGTGACCACGCACCTTCAGTTTCTAAAAAACATGCTATCCAAAAACATGCTATCCACAAGTGCAATAAAGTGGAACTCAATAAAATGAGGTATAAATGAGGTGTGCCTGTCCTTACCTTTGGCCAAGTTAACTTCTTTGCACTCTATGTTGTCATCTGTAAAAATGGCATTAAAAATATTTCTATTGAGTGGGTTTTGAAAGTTAAAAAAAGAAGTGATGTGGCATTCTTAGCATTGTACCTTCAAACATTCCCTAACAGAGTCAAAGGTATGGTGTGTATTGCCTGAAGGTCACAACAAACCCGACAAATTCACGTATCTCTCCAGTGTGGTCTAGTACCACAAGGGGTGCTTGGGTGACACCCTAAGATGCACTAGAAAACTTGTAGACTCTCAAAAAAGACATTTTCCTACAACAGTACTGAAGGATAAAGTGCTTTACTTCCAGGACAATTAGAACCATTCTACACAGAAACATGACAGGGCATTTGAGAAGATAACAGGCGTATTTAAACATTTTTTTAAATTAATGGAATAAAAGAATGTTATTCTTTGAACTCGAGATGGCACAGGATAGGTTTCAAACATACCACTTCTTGATGGTAATGCAGAAATCATTTCTGAGAACATTAAACACAGCGATTCAAACTGACACATGTGTGTCCATGTTATAAAAACGACATGTCAGCTCTAAGAGGTATTACTTGACATAAGATCAGACTATTTCAGAAATATATCTGAGCCCCACCCCCACAAGAAACTTTCCACGGTTTTAATGTACTCATTTACCCCCCCAGCTTTGAGTCCTTGACGGAGAGCAAGCCGCAAAACACATGCAGGGAGACTTGCAAGTGCAAGTTATGCCAACGTGGAACTGCTGTGAAGCCCACCCAATACAAACTCTGCGTTTTATAGGTGAGGATCTGAAGCCTGAGCGGTTATGTGGTTCGGTTGTTTTTTTGTTTTGCTGAAAATAAAAACCATCAGTGAAGCTGAGCCTGGGCCCGAACAGAACGCACACCACCAGACTTCTGGCCCAGGGCTCTTCCTGGGAGCCATGGGGTCTGACCGCACGGAACGCAGCATTAGCAAGACTTGGGCTTAGGAGAAATTACCTTTGGGTGTGCCTGTTCCGAAGGAATTCCCCACATCTGTCAATGTTTCATCTTAACTTTTGTTAAATTATAATAGCTTTTCAAATGGGTTTCTTTTTTCATTATGTTTTTTGAAATATCATTTAATTGTACTCTATCCCCAGGGCTGGTAAGTGTTAAGAAATAATGGTTTCAGGCAGATTATACATTATCTTTCACTTCTACATTACCAAAAATATCTATAACTGTATACGTGTTTTTCCCAATAGCTTGGGCTCTGATTTCTACAAGTAGCCTATCTATCCAAGATACACACACACACACACACACACACAATGGCCAAAAGCTCTATTTCACTCTAATAAGGTGTTGACAGTTTTGTCCTTACTAAAAATGTCCTCCTAGGAACCAGCCCAACTGTTAATAAGGTTTTACAGAAGAAATCAGTGTAGGGATGCTGGGGTCAGGCCAGGGCAGAGGAAACATACTTTGCTGCTGTGTCAACCCAGAGATATAAACGTTTCATTTCAGATCAATAGGGAACATAATTCTGGGATCCAATCATGATGCTAGCATGGGAGAAAGTGTTTCCTCCAGGGAATCTCTGAAATTATATGTGGAACTATGCTTTTGATGCCCTTTGAGCTTGTAATTATTATCAAAATTAATAAAGTTAAGTAACTGCCAGTAGTAGGTTCCATAGTTGCTTTAATAATCACACATAAAATAATATAAAGTGTTCTTGAAAAATTCTGGGCACACTAAATAGTTATAAAAGAAATATTTATAATACATGAAAGGACCAGAGGAATTTCATTATTTTGCTGTGGTTATCATGAACAAAACCTCCAGATGATGCATCATAATTCTGCATATAGTAAATCTCCTGTCATCAATCCCATTAGTAAACCCTCTATTTTGATTAATTAGCAACTATTCAGAGAGGGTTGTTTAGATTCTGCACATAAAAACCAATATTCCATATTTATTGGAAGAGTGAAATGCACTTGATAATGATAATGCAAACTAATATTAACAGAAAGCTTGCTAGAATTCAGATACCAAATATGACTTATTTCTTGTAATCCAATAACAGCTTCATTATATAAGCAAGAAACTAAGGTTTAGAGAGGTTACTTGTCCCAAATTACAGAGCTGGAAAGTAGCAGCTCCAAACTGGCATTGTAGGTCCATGTGACTCCAAAATGCATGTTCTTAAAACTGGTATGCAATAGTTCCCACAATTTAATCTGACACTAAAGACTTTCATGAAAATCTTACTGCAATTCATCACGAAGAATAGTCCTCAGCATTGTGGAGATATTAAGAATCACTGGACAGGCGGAGCAGTACTGAGAGACCGAAAACTAAAGGTTTTCTGGTATCACGTTTCCAAAGATAACAAATCTATAATGAAAACATGGGAGAAGATTCTGGTCGAGAGTAGCATCTCTCAACATGGTCAATATTGTAATAACTACGCACGGTGCCAGGTGGGTACAGGAAGTACAGGGAGAGCACTTTGTAAAGTATATGGTTATCCAACCACTATGCTGTACACCTGAAATTAACACAAAATACTACTGTAAATAAAAATAAAAAATTAGAAATAGATTCTATAAAGACAGTAACAAGAGAAAAAAAAATAATAGTGTGTCTCAATGAAAGTACAGTAGGTCCAAATTTTAGCACAACACAAAATCATATGCCCAGTATTTTCCTAGATAACTAGATAGGTGTATGTTAAGTGATGAGTCCTTCTGACATCAGCTGAGCCAACTGAGGAGTTTTTCCAAGCTGAATTCTTCATTGAATCTGACTCAAAATAATGAATGGACCCTTAGACTGAAAGATTCTCTTTCTTGTCAACCTTCCCAAATCTAAATTAAAGTTTTAAGGAGTATATGAGTAGATATGACTAAAGTAAAACAAACAAGTCTCAAAGGGAAAACATGAATTAGTCATTTGGAGTTGGAGTTATATTTGTACTTTAATATTTAATAAATTATACATGTTTGATGCTATTCCCTAGTAGTGTTTATGATTTTATTAAAAACCCTGCTTTCTAAAAGCAAGAAGTAGAAAATAATCTAAATATTCACCAATAAGGGGTGCATAAGGATATGAAACTTCCATATCTTAATGTATCCATTAAAAACATAAAATAATACAATGGAAAACTCTTCAAAATATATTAACTTAAAAACTGTTCAAAAGATCATACTATATATGATCCAATTTTTGCTTGGGTGCAAAGGTGGCGGGGCTGGGGTAGTGCCAAATGTTTATCACTTAAAATGTTAACAGAGCTCTTATCCAGCGGTAGGTAATGTTTGTCTTTTCTTTCTATCTCTTCTTCCTTTTACTAATTTTTATAATCTAAACATGTGCACTAAGAAAATTTGACTTGCTTAGCAACTCTCCTTATTAAGAGAGGCTAGAATATGACTCTATCCTAACAAGCTGTGTGAATTCATCTAAGTTCCTTAAAATCTCCATGTCTCACTTTCCTTATATGTAAAGCAGGAGTACATACAATATGTTTCTACACAGCCAATCCACTGTGAGAATTACATGAGCTAATGTATGTGAAGTGATGAACTCAATGAATGCTGGCTATTGTGGATGATGTTGCTAATTTTATTACCAGAGAATATGAATTCAATCAACAGCTCTGCTGTAAAAACACAAGAAATTCATATATTAGTCAAGATAAAGATGTTATTACTATATCTGCCAAACACACACCAAAGTCTAAGCTGACTTAGTTGACTTAATAATCGACATAGTCTACAGATGAGTCTTTGTGCATTTCCCGAGCTGTGCCACACCTATTCTCTTAGACAAAACAAAATGATGCGGGGCGTAGGTAAGCCATTGCCCAAAGGACACAGAAAGCTGACATGAGATGCGTGGTGTATTTAAAGGCAATCCAATCCAAGAATGTCTGTAAGCAGAGGGATAAGAACTTCACCGAGACAGAGATGACCAATGTTTGATGGTCCACCAGCAGAACAACAGACAAGCTACGCCTGGTCAATTTACTTGGCATTAAAATAAGGGTGATCGAAATCATCTTAGAAAATGCAAAGGACTACTTTTCTGGTGTGACAGAAAAAACATTCACATCATCATTTATGGGGCTTTTTTTCTTAC
Source organism: Micronycteris hirsuta (assembly GCA_004026765.1). Classification (NCBI taxonomy): domain Eukaryota; kingdom Metazoa; phylum Chordata; class Mammalia; order Chiroptera; family Phyllostomidae; genus Micronycteris; species Micronycteris hirsuta. The sequence goes on along the minus strand of PVJI01000029.1, from coordinate 121,780 downwards.
TACTGAAATAGAAGCCTCCACAATCCCAAACCTCCCTTCACCGAGCCTGGGCCTCGCCCAAACATATGTAGCATGCGGCATACACCTTTCCTTGTTTATCCGTCTTTCAGCAAAAATAAAACTCAATTCCTTTCAAAAACTGAAGGAGGCAGTCTTACTCATTCTGTCTCCCTTCTTCTTCCTCAACCCCAAACTTCAAGACTTCATGAATTCTCCTTAGCATACAGTAGGCTTTAAGTTAATATTTTCAGAATATATGAAGCCTTCTGATTTCTCACATTATGTAGAAATGTAAGAAATTGTGAAGAGCTATTTTTTCCAATATGAAACATGAGCTCCATATCTAGTCTTAAAGGATGTTTTGAGTGAGAGGGGAGATGTCCTGACCCAGCTTGTGGCTGAGCGAGAAACTACACAGAAGTATCTAAGCCTGCGTCCTGCGCACCACGCAGGCAGGGAGGCATCTGGTTCCTCAGCAGCGGGAGGCTGATCTCTGACATCACAGGTTCTGAGAAGCCATATGATCAGAGGGATGTCCTGGGGTGGGGCCATGTATCTCCAGAATCAAGCTCTCTGGCCCCTCCCAGAGATTCTGGAATTTTATTAATATCTGTTAATACACTCTTTTTCTGAGTAACAGGCCCATGCATATTCTGTTACTTGCAACTAAAAGCCCTGTCTAATACATACATAAAACTGTTGACATTCTACTAATTCTCAGAAGCACAAGTTGGGTATTAGGGAAAAACGGTTCATTTCAAAAACAACAGCATTTATCCTCACCCTAGTCTGCTTTGGCACACCAAGCTATGTCCACCATGCGCAGAGACAGACAAAACCTGCACTTCCATGAAATGTGCAGGGTGCAGCTATCAGCTCATAAGAATAAAAATTTCCCCATGATTTCCTTAACAATGAGTATTTAGTGTCTCTCCTGAAAAATAGTTTAGAAAAGTGAATTTTATGATAGTAAGTTTATAAAAAACTCTTTACTTTCTTTAGCCCTCAGGGTAAATTAAACCAAGAAACCTTAAAATGCAGTCTCCTGAATAGAGTCCCAAGGTCCCCAGTAGTCAGTGTGCTGTGGTTATGAGTGAACAGCATGAGCTCTGGAATCACAATATCTGGATTCGAATCCAAATTCTAACACTCAGTAATTTTATTACCTTGAACAACATAAATCACCCACCTACACATCAGTTTATCTGCAAAACAAAAATAATTAGAGCACCACTTTGAATAGATTCTGTTAGTATTTCTCATGCAAAAAATATATGGAAGGTACTTAGTACATTGACGAGCTTATATTGAGCACTCAGTAAGTGTTAGCCACTGCGGTTATGAGTAGTGTTATTAGCAATTATGACAACAAGGACGCCGTAACAATGCAAGGGAGTCTATAACTTAATGCATTTGCCTAAGCCCTACACTCCATGTCGATTTAGTAGAGCCATGTAATAATAAACATTTCATTCCTTCCACATGTCTCCTCTTGTTCTTTCAGGGGATTATTACTTTTGAAACTAAACTGCCACACTCCTTGGCTGACAAAAACACACCCGGGGGTAAGTTGCCTGACTGAAAAGCTACGCAGCTCTTCATGGGCTGTTGTTTGCTTTGTGCCTGAAAACAACTTTTCTACACCAGTGCCCCTTTGAGGGTATTTTGGCCTCAGACTGGAACTACAAGTGAGCTACTGCAATGGCATTTATAGAGGGCCTCAGAGCTTCCAAATATTCATTTCTAGCCAATGTTTCCAGCTGAGGTCCGTTTCCAGCAGCTAAGGCAAAACAAATATTTGTCTTGGGATTCTTGGGTTCCAAGGATTTTGCAAATGTTTTCACCTAATATTTCCCCAGGAAAATATCGTCTCTGCTAAGTTGACTCAAAAAGTTAGCTGTTTGTTTGTAAAACACTGTAGTGGTAAAAAAACACAATTTCACAAAGGATTTGCAAACAAATGTGCTGATTTGGTCACCGTTGTAACAGTGTGGTTATGATGTCATGTGGACTGATAAAGCTTCTTTTTGCTGAACATCATCATCCATAAACAATGGTGGTCACCCTCGTTTGAGTTACCATCCCTTTGAGAGTCTGATGCACGCTGTCTGCCACTTTCTCACTGACAACACGCACTAACTGCTGTAACACACCTCAGGAGAGTAGAGGGACCAGAGCGACTGAGTGGGATCAGTGGAGAAGACTGCCCCCTGTCTTCCACTCAGTCCGCAGAAGTCTCTCCTGGAAAAAGGTAGGACTTCAGAGGCTGCTTGAAATATAACTTACTCCCATCAGAAAGCAATTTCTCCTTCTTTTTTTGGAATTTAGGCTTAAAATATAGTTGCTAAGTACCTCTGGCAAAAGCCAGATTCATTTCAGAGGGTCTGGCACATACTTGGCAAGAAACACACTGAACTGGAATTAAATAATAATCCCATGACTGGCTATAATTCAGAACTATATCTTGGCTACCTTTTTAGGATTATGTTCATAATTATTCTAGACCACATTTTGACAGTATTCTAGCCATCCCATCTGAACATCTGTTTCAGGAACCCCTCTGCCTTTGGCAGTGTGTGCTGTCTCCGCAGACAGCATGCCAGATGACCAGTGCCATCTCCTTAATACTATACACTCGCATCTTGCGTTTTTGAGTCTCTGCCAAGACCCAGTTTGGAGATGCAAGGTTTTGGTAACAAGGGATGCGTGCTCCTCTCGTGGCCACATGTAAACCACATGAAAGAAATCATGATTATTTGCTTAAGAAGTCATGCCAGTAACTGTAAAGATCAGCCTAGTCTACAAATAATAGCTATCAATTTGTACGACCTTTATACATGGGATAATCTAATCCATGCTAATCTCTCTCCGTTTTGGCAATGAAGATGCTACAATCACTCCCTACACAGAAAAGCTTCAATCAAATTAATGTTCCATGTCAACTCTATCTTAAAATATTTCCTCTTCTTTATCCAGAATAAAGAGTGGAGAAATCTATCTATACTGAATAAGCCTCCCCAGGATCCTCAATCTAATCCAGCCAAAATGGGATGTACAAGTCAAAAAAAAAAAAGCTAAATAGAAACACGAATAATGAATAGAGTCTATTATTCACTTATAGAGAGGTATAATCCACTGTAAGAAAATTTATTTATAAAACAAAACATCAAGGGATTATTATTTAACTGAAAGATTCCTTTCCCATTCAGTTATCTGTGGAATATTGGAGCCAGATAGGATCCACAGAGGTCATCATTCACAGATGAGAAAATGGTACCAGAGGAGGCGGAAAGACCTTGCTCAAAGATGCACAAATCTGTGATGGCCGAGGTGGCACCAGAACCAAGGTCCTTCATCTCCAGGATGGCCCACTGCTTCCCCAGTCCCCACCGACATACCATGACAATGCATCAGGGGCAGTAGTATAAAGGTCCTCTGACTTGCTCTAATTTGGGTACATATCATTACCTACATAGGGATGGGAGGGAACTCGGAAATTTAGACTTCAATGGCAGGATCCACTGCTCATTGAAAACCAGTCACAAATGAAGACAAAGCATCTCTGAAGTTCTAATGCAAGTCACTGGAAAAGTTGGATTCGATTTTTAAGAATTTAATTTTCACAACTCTCAGGGGCATATCTACTGTACCACAGGAGGCACTTTAGAATGTGAATGATTCCAAGAAAGTGCTAATCCGTCTGTTCACACTTGACCTACCTTAATTTTGCAGGTGGTTGGTGACAGAGAGTAGAAAATGTTATTGCTCAAAATCTGATTTTGTATAACTTTATACCTTCTATAAAGACAATCAGCCCTGGTTGGTGTGGCTCAGTGGATTGAACACTGGCCTGCAAACCAAAGGGTCACCAGTTCCATTCCCAGTCAGGTCACAGGCCTGGGTTGCAGGCCAGGTCCCCAGTAGGGGGCACACAAGAGGCAACCACACATCAATGCTTCTACCCCTCTCTTTGTCCCTCCCTTTCTCTCTCTAAAAATAAATAAATAAAATCTTTAAAAAAAAAAAGACAATCAGGACAAAACATGGCCTCACACCTACAACTAGAAAGATATGAAGAAACAAAGAATGCCAAGAAAAAATAAACAAGCTAGTTAACTGAAATTCAGTTTCTATATTTGAAAACTTAGGTTTAAAGAGTTTTGTCAACCAGTAAATTACTTTCCAAGATTTTTCAGTGCATAAAGTGCATGAGAGAACATCCATAATATCATGACCATTAAAAAATCCCATAGATGGACCCCAGTAAATCCTCAGCTTATAGTGACTCGTCATCAGAAAACTCTTGTAACTAGCATGGCTACACCTTCCCAGGAGATAGCAATGACCCTAGTGTTACAGTGTGCAGCCAAGAAATGGGCCCAAACAAGGATTTGTAGTAGGGTCTAGAACTCAAGGTATCCAGGAAATATTAGAAATATGTATATAGAATGTCCTCACCCCCACAGGTCTGAACTGGGTGGGGGATGGGACTCCTGGAGCAGGGACCTTCAGAGCTTTGGGTATGGTAGCAGCTTTGCAGTTAGCCTCTGCCATGGTCATTTAACATATCTATAACCTTTAACTGGTTGTGTAGATATATTAAATAGCTGTGGCCATGCTTTGAGCCAGGGGGATGGAGGAGGACTTCCACCTAGGATGTAGCCGAGAGGCAACTCCCCCTAGACACAGAGCCTTCGTGAAAACTTGGAGATGGTTGGCTCTGGGCCATGGGGTCACCCCTGCCCACAGCTAACATGGCAGCCCAGAAAAACTGGAGGAATATAAGTGCTGGCAGGTGTAGCCGATTGAAGGAGGAGTTGGAAATGGGGCTGCATAGGAAGATTGGCGCGGGGGATTTAAACCCAGGCACAGCAGCCATCTCTCTCTCTCTTGGACCATGCAGCTTTGGAGGAGTGGAGACCTCTCTACCTGAGAGACAGATGCTCGCTCGCACGCGCGCTTGCTCTCTCTCTCTCTCTCTCTCTCTCTCTCTCTCTCTCTCTCTCGCTGGCTCTTGGAACACGCAGCTTTTGGTGAGAGGGGAGAACCCTGCAGCTTTGGGGCCCCCTTTGCCACGCGGCTTGGGAGGCTGGGAAGCAAGATGTAGCAGCGATGCTGGGCTCTCTCTCTCGGCGGTTTGGGAGTGCAGCAAAGACACTGCAGGAAGGGCTCTCTTGAACCCCTCAGCCTGGGAGACAGAGGCAGGACCGTGTGGCTTTGGGTGCCTTCCTTTGCCGCGCGACCTAGGAAGCAGCAGAGACTTTGCCTGGAAGAAAAGGAGTGAAAGAACTTTTGCTGGTGGGCCATGAGAAGGTGCCACATGCTTTCTTTGGATTAATTGGAGCTTTTTTTGGATTAATATGCTTTTGGAGTAACCTGGAGTTCTTTGGATTAATTTGGAGATCGCAGTGGCGACACATCGGATGGTGCCAGAACTGAGAATCAGCCTGCATCACGCTTCTACTTCTTCTCCTATGGTATCCTGGACTGGGAAAAGGGGGGGAAGGAAGGACTGTGGGTGTTTGTGGGTATTTTAGAGAACTCTAGTATTTTAAAGAAGGTCTTAAGTCATTATCCCAGGCCTGTATAACATGTAAATAAACAATTCTTTTCCTTTTCACAAGTCTCTGGTATTGAGAGACGTCTTTCCATTGGCGGCGTGCAAAACGGACCTAGAGCAGGGCTGGGAATCGTTGGGTGCCCCATCGGCCCTTTTGCTCGGTAACACTAGGACATTACAAGATTCCCCGGATATGCCTAGTTTGTCTTAATCACTCTGGTGTTGATATATTTTCTTGGGTTCTGATTGTTCATATTGGTAATCCACCCCCCAAAAAAGAATATTGCACTAGCAAGAATACTTAGTTTCCTGCAGACTATGGGTAACATATTCCATTTTCAGTGATCTACATGGTAGAATCTTACCTATGTTGAAAGATTCATTCACAATCACAGCCTCTCATTTCATAGACTAGCAAACTGAGATCCTTATTGATTCGCCTGAAGGCTGTTTCAGCTTCATGCAAATACAGGCCAGGAACTTAGGTCTCCCTGGCTCCTTGTCAGCTGCTGCTTCAGCTACATCAAACTACCTCCTCTCCTAGTCGTTTTTCACTGTAGTAGGGTAGACTCCTTCTTTATCTTCCAAATCCAATTCAAATGGCCTACATTTTAACTCATCCATAATGACTAAATTGGATCAGAAGTTTAAAAGCAACTGCTTTTCTGATTACAGTGGAAATTTTGGCTCTGTAACTATAAATGCCTTACAACATTGTATAAAACGCCAGCCTTTCCAGAATGTTTTTTAAAAAACCTTTCTGGGCTTTGAACAAGCATTTCCAATGTTGCGTGGCACAGGAAAAAGCCAGCAATCTGTAGCAGGAGAATGCTTCACCAACCCAAGGATTCTGACTCATCTCAAACCTATGGCTCATTGAGGATTGTAAGGTAAAGCCAATACTTAATAGCAGCCAAAGTTGATTGAGTGAGCACCCCAACCATTCTAGCTACCAAACCCTTTGTACACACACAGCAGCTCATGTAGCCTCCACCACAACCTCGAGAGGTTGTCATGATGAACCCCACTCAACAGGTGAGCAAATTTGGACTCGGAGATCCTTAATAATCTGCCAACATCAAACAGACAGTAAACAGAGAAGTCAACAGTGGAGTTCTCCACTCTGCTCAAATGTGCCATCGGAGTATTAACAAGAAACAGCTCCCGTGTCCCAGCAGAGGCCGCATCCTTTGGGTGCGTAAAGAAAATAAGTGGAATAAGATATTGCTAAATCTAGTAAAAAACAATGCTTCAGTTACGAAAGTCAACCTGCAGTTTTTGGAAATGCAAGCCCATTTCCCCAGTCACAGCTCTCCAAAGCACTGCGAAGCAACTGCTCCTGCACATTCACTGTTTTTAGAGTCGTGAACAAGGTCTTCTGTCTGCCCAAACAGTCTGCCCATGTGTAAAATGAAGATCAACAGAGGAGTGCTTAGGGCTGTTGGGAGAATTAAATATGTGAAGCCTCAAGCCATGCCACATAGTAAACTCTCTGCAAACAGTAGCAGCTGCTATTCTTATCGTCCCCATCTATGTAAAAGTAATGAGCCAGGCAACAATGAATGTCTGTGACCTTGGGCTGATCCTTCAGCTTCACGGCAATTATTTAGCATTGACTAGATGTCCAGGTCTACAACAGGGACAGAAGCAGGAGTCATAAAAGGCAAAAACAAGCCTCTCCCTGTCCCACGCAGCCTGGCAATCCACTTGAGGAAAAGAAGATAAATGCAAATGAGAGCAAGAGCAAAAATGAACTCACAGAAACCTTTCAACGCACAGTGTATGTGAACGGTGACCAGGGAGAGGCTGGCCAACTTCACAGAGCCAGCAGGCTGGCCCTGGACCCCAGGAGGGCTGTGCCCCAGCAGAGGGCAAGGACGACAGCGTGCAGACAGACGGAGGAGCAGGGCAAAGCCCTGTGGTGGCACTGGACAAGGAGAGGGAGAAGACTTCTGAAAACAGACATAAACAAAGCAATTTTAAACCACAAAAGTGCTCACATTATAGATGTTGGGATATCCAGGGTGGTGGCTCTGATCAAGTTTTAACCAATCCTGCATTCACACCGCTTCGCATGACTGAGACTGACGCGATTCTGTCTCCTAGAGTTTTGCCCATTACAGACAGCAAGAGAGAAAGGATGTTTGGGGACAAGAGGGATAGTACCCCTCCCAATACCCCAACAACACATGGCACACGAGCCTGGGATCCAGACTGCCTGAGCTTGGAGCCCTGCTCTGCCCCTGCCCAGCTCTGCGTGACCTTGGACATTTACTCCTGGGCCTCAGGGTTTCCTCACAAGTAAGCGGGGCTAATAATAGCTATTTCCCTAACTGGGCTGTTGTGAAGACAATGAATTGATAGATGAAAAGTTCTTGAAAGAGTCCTGGCACCTCCTAAGTATTATGTAAGTGTTTACATTATCTTAATGAGCGCTATTATATGTAAGCTGTTTTCTGTCTTGCTCTAGCTCTGATTACTTTGTCTGAGACCAGACGTCCAGTAGATGAATCTTGAGTACTGCATTCACCTGGCAGGACTCCAGGGACTTTAGAAGTGGTCTCATAATAGAAATGAAGGGAAACAAAGTGGGGGCGGTGGGGTCTAGACTTTGAAAACAAGCCTGACAGAACATAAGTGTGAGGGACATGCTCTCTCCAATCCTTCCTATGGTCTAATGCTTCCTCAAGCAGGGAATTCAGTGTTTTTTACCCATCCTTTCCAGCACAGAGGCCTGGGCATCTAAATGCAAATAGGACATACCTGGTGCCCTCCACAACATCCCACAAGAAACCCACAAGAGCCTTCTCTGACAGCAGACAAGATCCCCAGCTGGGAATCCAGAGGCACAAGGACATCTGTGTTTCCATTGATCTATTTTCCACTTTGCATGGACACAGCCCAGTGGTTGTCAGACTCGTGGCCTACAACCCTCTGAGGGCTTCCACCAGCCCCGTGAGTTCCACATCATCCTGTCACAAAAAGAGAAACCACCACGGACAAGAAACAAACAAAACCCTGATTCTAGTCCACTTTACGGGCAGTGCCCACAGCAGCTGCACAGATTCAGACCAAGGGAATATCTGTGGGCCGCCCACTCTGTGGCAGGCTTTCCCACCTATCACTTCACTTACTTCTCATAACCTATGAAGAAGGGAGCACAGGACACATTTTAAACCATGCAAACGAAGGCCTAGCAAGATGCAGAGAAATGCTTCATATGCCAATGATTGGCCACTGACACGGTTTTGATTTGACATCAGGCATATTTGACCCTCACTACAACGCTTTCCTGTGTTATTCATTCAACAAATACTCTTCAAAAACCTGATCACTCCTAGATATGGATACAGGCATGGGGACACAGCAAGAAAAAGGCAATGTCCCTAATCTAGGGAGCTTACATTCTATAAAGAAAAACCAAAAAATTAAGAAATATAATATGACGTCGGGTGAAGAAAAAAGGGACACATGATGGAGGGACGAGAGCGATGAGGGTGAGGGATCAGAGGTCCCTCTGGGGAGGTAGCATTTGAGGAGACACTTAAATGAAGTGAGCGAGTCAATCAGGCAAAGATCTGGGGGATGACGAGGGGGAGGAGATTGTACAGCAGAGGTGACAGACAGAAAGTGCAAAGGCCCTGAGGCATATCCACAAAAGGCAAGAAAGCCCCTGTGATCACCGTGAAACAAGCAAAGGCACAGCAGTAAGAGACAAGCCTGAAGAGACTGATCGGGCTGATCACGCCTAGTTCTGCCAGGCACTGCAAATCATTTGCATTACATTTGATTGTGACAGAAAATCATCGGATGGTTTTGCATTGGAATTACATTCTCGAAAGAGTTATATTTTTGGAAGATCGCTGACTACTGTGGGGAGACCTGACTACCAGGGAGCAAGAGGCAATGCTGGGGGCTAGTGAGAAGCCAATTTAGCAGCCTGAGTGAGCGATCATGACAGCTTCGACTAGGTTTGTACTTGAACTAAGGACCTGTTTTCAAGGTGTTTGTACTGGTATAGAGTCAGGGTAGTCCTAAAGGAATTCTTTTTTTTATGAGAATCCATTGTAAACACAGTTTGAGGAAAGTTGAAACCAAGACTAATGAGACACCTTCAGTTTGTCAAAGCCATGACTTCAACGCGATGTTATCATCCATGTGACAGTGCATCAAGCATGTAATCCCGTGAACACTGAGCCACGCTGACAATGTCACTTTAACCTTTTAAAAAGATGAAAGAGCTCACTTTCCTTGTAGCCATCCATCAGCCAGTTTCAGAGTAATTTTATTTTGCTGCAAATAGATTCTGAAATTCTAAACTTTTAAAGAAGCATAGGTTTCCCACATTTCTGCATTATAACAGGCTTCTCCGCAGTCAGCTCAGCCTGCACTGGGACATTCCGAGATGGACATATCTGTAATAAATCTGCTCCTTCTCTCAAACTCTCTCTGAAGTACTCAAGCGCTACTGGTACTACCTATTTTCATAGGAGAAGATAAAATCTTGGAGAGGTTAAAAAATGCATGCCTGACGGTGCCATCAGACTTCAATTTTGTGTTCTAACCCTAAGGTAGCTTGCAGGTATGTCTTCGATAGACTATGATGTGACCCCACAGAGGGGCTAGAATTTTCTCCATGATCTCCCTTTGTCATCATAACCGCCCCATCAGGGACATAGGCCTTTACATCTGCCAGATTTTAATGGAAAGGAAGCAGACAGCACCCCCGAGATCAGGTAGGGAGTCAGAGGCAGATACGGCACCAAGTCTTCTCACCTTCACACAGAGCTTGCTTGATCAGCCCACCCTACTTTCCAACCGGAAACCTAGTTTCCCAGAGAGTCAGAAAACCCAACACAGTGTTTTCTTTTGAAAAGTTGCTAAAGGAATATTAGCAGATGCAACAATTGTTGAGAAAACCTCAGGAAAAACAAGCCGTGTTAACCACATCCCCAAAGGCAGGCAGGCAGGCCTATCCTTCTGATACTTCAGTCAATACAGCTCAGGCCCTTTCTACAGAGAGCAGCCATTTTCAACCTCTTTTATCGCACGGCAGGCACAACTAATTACTAAAATTCTGCAGCAAACCAAAAAATACATTTTTGCCAATCTGACAAAAAATAGGCATAATTTTTATTCGTTCCCATCGGATGGCTAGCGCTGTGTTGGCTGCTGTCATTTATTTTATTTGACCACCTAAGGGAAAAGAGGTCAGTACTTCTGAGTTAATGTATGCTTTAAAAATTATTTTTTTAATATTTTAATTTTTTATTTTTTCTTGTATTCTTTCCATTAGCATTTGTCTCCCTTACACCCCTTTGAGGCACAGAGACCTGACTCCGAAGAAACAGTGGAGATGACTTTTCATGAGAGAAGCAGGATGGAAAACACAACAGGAGCACAAATGTGCGTGCACAAAAACATGAAGAGAAACCAGTGACTCTCTAGAGAAACCTGCTGCCAATCAGTAGTAACTACAATGATGAGTCATTTGGTTTCTGAATCAAAAACTGCATCATATACTATAATAATAGAACATGTGAAATTGAGATCATGCAAAAGTCCAGGAGTTATGGCTGCTGTTATTATAATATACTGTATATTATATTATATATTAAAGTATGTATCATATAATAAAGCTTATTATATATTATATATAATACTGTGTACTGTTTTTTCTCTTATTTTATTTTGTTTTAATGGGTCTCAAAATTCTGTGACAGATTTTTAGTCATCTTGTTTTCATTAGAAAGTACTGTTCTTAAACACTAGTAACTTAAAACTGTCACACAGACACATACACACACACACAAAAAAAATCCACAAAAACATTCACCTTTCCTTCTGAAGGTTTTATGATGCATTATTTTGTACATATAAAATACAGTTTATATATAATACTGTATATTATATATAATACTGTATATTATATACTATGATATTGTATATTGTATATATTATTACTTTATATTATATTCATATCATAACAGCAGTATGTATGCACATTGGTATAAGCATATCTATATACACACATATATGCATATTTAATTGTATTTATTAATATGTGTAAGTCTATTGAATAACTACTTTTAATTAAATATAACTTCTGATTTTATGTATATAAACTCTGATGTATAAATAAAGATTTGTAACTCTCACTTACACATGTGTATAACATGTATTAAACCTCAAGGTTCACATCAGCAAGGTTTCCTTGAGAGCACACAGTTCAGTTTCACAAAATGTACTGATATTTATAATCCTGGAAAACAATGGAGAAACACTGCTGAGCTTCATGGTCTTACTACAAAAATCCTTGTGTCCTAGATCTCAATAATTCCACTCAGGAAGCTGCTCTCATTCGTTGCCACCCTTGCGTGCGTGATAGAAATACCTCGGGAACATCAGCAAAACAAAACAAAAACCCAGAAACCAATGTCTGGGCTCCACCGCCCAGAAATTCTCCTTCCAGTGAACTGTAGTTTATTCTTTTTAAAGGTTATATTTTGGAAATTTTTGAACCTATACAGAATACGACTTCATCGCACAGCTTTGAAAATCATCAAATTTGACATTATTGTTTTATGAATACTCAAGATTTGGGGTTTTGGCTGATTTTAAATAAAATCCCACATCATGCTATTTTATTCATAAGTACTTCTGTATAAAATTCTGATTTTTAATATAACTACCAGTCTTAATACAATTTCAAGGCTAACACAATTTTAAAAACTCCTTAATGTAATATAATTGCCATTCCCTATTCAAACTTCCCCAAATTGTTCTAAAGTTTAGTTTGTTTGAATTATCCAAAAAAGGATTACATGTTGCTTTTGGTTGTTAGATCACTTAATTTTCATTATACTACAATCGTCTCTTCCTTTCTGTCCCCTGTGATATGCTTTGCTGGATAATCCAGGACATATTTCCTGTATGGTGACCCACATTCTGACATGTCTGATTATTTTCTGAAATGTTGTTTAAAGTGTTGTTTAAATCCTCTGTATTTCCTGAAAACCATGAGCAGCTCAGTTAGTTTCGGGTGCTATTTTTCTGGCAGGCATGTTTCATGGATGGAGCTATTTACTTCCTGTGTCACAGAGTGAGACTCATAAGGTCTGGCTGGTCTGCTAGCAGTACTGCTAAGCTCAACCAGTTAGTTCAGGGTTTCCAGCCTGACCCCAATGATATAGAATCACCCATCAATAGTTCACCCAGTGGTTGTAGCCAGTGCCTAGATCATTGCCTAGATTGGGGTGTTATTTTAAAAGTACCAGCCCTCAATAGCAACATTTTGAAAAGCTTCCCAAGGAATTCTAATGTGTAGCTAAAGTTGAAAAGCATTGCCATTTTCATGAGACAACAGCACACCCTTGAAGAAATAATTCAGTTATCGGGAATGGCAGAAAGCCACTAGGCACTTTGGGCTGTGCACGCCAGAATGAACACAGTCGTTTAATTCATTTTGAATTGTTTAAAAAAAAAAAAAAGTTGCTCTTGCAGAAGACCTAATGTGTGTGTCAGAAATGCAATGTGAAAAATGTGACCCAATGTGTAGGCGCATGCTGTCCCTGTCATGGTCTTCTACAGCTGAGCCACACATAACACTCCTGCTGCCCCCAAAGCCCACTCCTGGGTCAGATCTGTTCCAGAGGGCAAATTAACATGATGAAAAACTGCCCCTATCTCTCCCCTTACACCCCACCAGTGATTAGAACAGCAAGGAAAGCCACTCCACAGGAAAACACTTGTGCAACTTCCAAAAAATCATTACATCCTGGTCATGGAGAAAAAAATGAGAGGCTTAAAAAAAAAAAAAAAACAAAGAGCGAGTGTACATCCTTGATGCACTCTGTCTTTATGGAACCCAGAGTCACTCAAATACTGCTACTCATTCGTCCTCGCCCCTCATGCCCAGTACTAATCTCCCTATACCCATCACACTCCTTTTTCTAATGAGCTTCATATTCTCTACACTTCATTCTTTATCAACTTTACAGTGCTATCCTGTTTACCTGATCAAAGGTATCAACTTACTAAACTGTTCTGCTAACCTAGACATGTGGGAAAGCTCAGGGTAATGATACACATTCTAATACAACCTTCCACAAATGGAGCGTGGCATCTGCTGAGATCATGAACTCATGGTTCAATCCCGTGGCTCTACCAGTTCTATTTTGTTTGGCAAAGACATTTTACCCCTCTGAACCTCAATTTTCTCTCTCTTAGTAGCAGATTCGATTAAAACTAAACCGTCATGGTTTTATGAATGGTCAGTCCAGACCAGAGAGGTGATTGCTGATACAGAAGAATGAAGGGAGACATAGTATCTGTAACAAGAGATGAGCTTCCACAGTGGGTAAAGGCACTGAAAGAAACCTCAAAATAGAAGAATGGTAATTTGAAAACTCATGTAAATTATTGAAATATTCATAGGTGAAATAACATGATATCTGGGTTTGCCTTAAAATATTTTAGCAAAAAAATATTCTAAATGGGAGGGAAGACAAAATGAAATTGGCAAAGTATCAAAAATTGTCAAAAGAGTGATGAGTACTTATTCTCTCTAGTTTTGGTATGTTTGAAATACTTTATAATATGAAGTTTAAAAATCTCAAACAACTGCACCTGCCCTCCCCCAGTCCCACTGTGGAATGTGCCACGGTTAGATGTTGACCCAAAGTCCTCCATTTGCAGTTACTGAAGGTGGCTGATGTCCAGAGGAAGTAGAACAGAAAGTCTATGGACACCAATGTGCATTCCAGGATATTCAATAGCTGCTGAGTCTTCTCATGCCAGTGTCTTTCTGCTGGCTAAGATACTATCTGTGCTCACGAAGGAAGCTGATTCTGCTGAAAAATACAAGTTCACTATGATTTAGCAGCAGACTAGACATCAAGGCTCTGTGTAAGAAGAAATTACACTTAGGTTTCCCAAAATGCTAGATATTGAAGAAAAAGACTAACCCTAAAGGAATCCTATGAGAGAACATACATGAGAATTTATGGTTAATGGGCATTGAACCAGACTTTTCAGAAGTGAGAACCACTCCCAAGAGCTGTGCACCAGTGGGTCACTTATTCACTCTTCTTGGCCACTTGAACAAGGTCAGCAACTCACAGCCCACAGTGGGCTCACACGTTCTTTCCAAGTATCTTCCAGAGAGCTTACCCAATAAAACGATTCAGCTGATCACCACAGCGCCTCAAGAGAAGGTGGATATTTCTTTTATTCATATAAAGAGTTGGATAAACACAATTATTCTAAACTGTGTGTAAACTGTCAGTCTGCTTCACTCTAAGCAAGACTATAAATATGCTTCTTTCAAGATTGTAAGTAAGCAGAATTATTCCCTACTGCATGGAGAAAGTTAGCTGCCTACAGGGATTATTAAAGTGTATTATTTTGCAAGATCATAATTTCAAGTGCAAAATTCCCCACTGGTTTATTGAGGCAAAGATGTCAAATAGGGTAAAGAAGTAGCTGCTTCTTTCTCCTCTGCTACTGCTTTGATGAGCTGATGTGTTGTGTTGATCGATTGGGCGGAAATATATTTCAGAAAGCTATATCCCAGCCCTCCCGTATCTTAAATACGAAAAAAAAACTTTGTTGTTGTTTGTGTTTCCTATTGCTAAGAATTTGAAAATTTCACCCATGTCAAACAAATACAGAAAATTTCTAAGTACAATGATTTGTATTTAAACTTATATCATTTACATATTAAAATTAATTAAGGCTTTTGTGAATTATAAGTATATATATATACACTTCATGTTTGTATAGTTTTATCCTGGTAAGTGGCAATATATAAAGAATTATATATGCCATACATAAAATTATTTTATATCAATATATAAAATGTCATATATTCAAAGTGGGAAAAGTTCAATATTTTCTGTTAAAGGAAATAACATTTTTTCATGAAACCAAGAGCATAAGTCAGCATAGACACAATACTGGCACATTTTTAAAAAGCACAAGAAAGCTGAACTTTCCAAGGAATGAAAGAATAGGATTCTAGTTTACTTAGAATGGATACCTGATAACCAATTATTCTGTCACAAATTTTAACAAATCAATCAACAGGCAAAGTATTTGCCTCTTGTGCTAGTAAAAGAAATCAGCTGACTTCATCAACAGTTGGTTTCCCGTGTCTCTTACTAAGCCGGGACACAAAGCCTGCCACGAAGGCTTTAAAGGTCCCTGAGAACTTCTCTTTCTTTTCATCTTTAAAGTAAGACCAGCTTATAGGAAACACCTGAGATAAAAAGAATAACCTGCTGTTTTCTCCCATTAGGAAACAAATCTAGTAAATGTCTGAAAACATTTGGAAAGGAGACACACCAAGATACCTGCACATGTGACCAGAACAGCCCTGTCTGTTCTTATCTGTGGGACCACCCATAGATCAACGCCTGGGGAATCCCACACTTACCAGCAGGGGTGCCAAGACATTTATCAAAAAGACCCAGAAGGGTGGAGTCCACCACTTTCAAGGTATAACTGAGGCAGGCTCCAGACCACTGCTGAGTCAGCCAAGCTCCACACACCAGAGAGCTGCTCCCCGCCACGCTGATCTCCCTCGGCATCGGCTGCTGGAGGCTCTGCCTTGCTGGACAGAGGACTTCGCCTGCCCTGCTGCCCACCTGGCTCCGGAGAGCCTTCCTTACAAGATGCTGACAACTCCCCTGCCCACCGGGCTGTCTCCCAGACCTGCAGACTGAGACTCTGGGACTCAGATTCACTATCCCCCACTGATTGCGGGTGTGTGTTATATTTCTCTTAGATTGTGTTAGAGTGTGAGTAGGATATTGATGTATATTGACATTCTACTCTGAGTGAACCTGCATTGAATAAAAGCTGAGTGAATTGCATAGTTACTATGTATGACTCTTGTCTATTCCTTGGTGCCGGGCTGCTTGGCAGGCAGCTAGCTGAGCAGTTGTCCGGCTGACTCATAGGAAAGACTGTGTCACTAACATATAATTCATGACACTCCCTCTGCCTTCTCCTGCTCCTTCACCATTAATATGCCTGCTTTCTACCTGAGAAGAATCTCTTAATTTCACAAAGTTTTGTAAATAACTACTAGGGCGTTACGTCTGAATCTTCAACGATACCTGTATGTTTCGAGGATGATCTAGTATATTTGTAATGAAGAAATCCTATAAAAGACTGACACTCTTCACACAAAATGTGAAACTTGATTTGAGGCTTCAGCTGCCTCATCGCAATCCCGTAACCCTGAGGGGAGGTGGGGAGATGAAGATATTATGTCACCAAGGATCTTGCAGATTGTGCTACATAAAATGGTTCACATGCACCTTGATTCCTAGCTACCCAAGCAAATGACTATTTACAAATAAAGTGGTGATATAAATAGTTTCAGCTTTCCCCTTGAGCTGGCTTTGTCCTCACAGGTCGTCCTTTTACTTTTTTTTTTTTTTTTTTTAAGATTTTGTTTGTTTATTTTTAGAGAAAAGGAAAGGGAGGGAGAAAAAGAGGGAGAGAAACCACCATGGGATGGAGAAACATTGGCCGATTGCCACTCATACACTCCCTGACCAGGGATCAAACCTGCCACCCAGGTATATGCCCTGAGGGGAATCGAACCAGCAACCTTTCACTTTGCAGGACAATGTCCAACCAACTGAGCCACACAGGTCAGGGCTACCTTTAGCCTTCTTAACTATCACCATGTACAGCCTTGATCCTATGAAAACACGCTGTGCCAGCATCAAATGAGATTACTCTTTTGGAACAAATGCTTCAGGAAATGAGGGGATCATTAAGTCTAGTCCTACACAGTTATTATAGGACTATACTTGGTGTGGTGGAGTAGGACTCAGGTAAGAATCTCCTCTCTCTCAGAAGAGCAAGCATCTCTTGGAGAAAGTGAATTCTCACTGGGGCAGTGCAATGGAACGCCACACCCTAGACATGATATCTGGCCACCTTTAAATAGACAGTCAGGTATATTGACTAATTATACATAAACCCCTAGGAAGCAGAGTAATATTTCATTAAACCTGAGGCAAGGTAAAGTAAAGCACTAACGGAAAACAGTGAAGTTCAAAGTCATATTATTCACTTGCTCTAAGAGTATAACATGTGAGTGAAATCTGAACACTTGCTAGTCGTTCATACAAGAGCAGCTGGAATTCAGAACGAGTCAAGTACAATGGGATGGACAGAGCACAGAACGGGAAGTGGAATGTGGATCAGAATTCACACTCAAACACCAGCTATGTGACCTTGAGCAAGTAAGCTACTCTCGCACTGTCAAGTTTCTAAACTATAAAATACTTCCTTAAAGGGTTGTATGAGGGTGCTTAGCAGGAAGTGATAGGTTGGGATGTCAAGGTAGGGATCACAGCTTTACAGAGATCTTTAGGAAAGTCAGGGCTGCAGCTCAATGCAAGAAAGAAAATCTATGGTTCAGATAAAGCCACAAAGGTCAGTCTCTCCCGCTGAGACTTTGGAGGAAGTGAGCTAATAACCAGCCATTAGTTGGCAGAATGCTCACAGCAGTCCTGACCTGTCCAGGGCAGGAGCTGGGGAAACAGTCATAGCAGTGAGGAAAAGAAGGCAGAGCATGATGGCAGAACTACAAAACCAGCAGCGTCCACTGGGTTCATGGTGAGAGCTGACGCTCTAGCGAGCAGCCCTGCCTGCCACCTAAATACCTGTGTAGGTGGGCGAGGGGAAACCAAATCAGCCCAGCCCATGTCTGCATAATAGCAGGTATTCAATAAAGTTAGCTAGACCCATTATTAGACAACTTAGCACTAAAAGGGTTACTTTTATAACTATAGTGTGCCTTCAGTTCTCCATGTGAATAGAAAAGAGAGCTGCACTCACCCCTACAATTGTAGTACTTGTTAGAGGCCACTGAGATCCCACGCGTGGGGTGGCCTCAGCCACTTGGAAGGAACACACCAGAATATAGGGATAGTCTCTCCAGGGGTCAGTTCTCCATGCATCCACAGCATCCCACAGAGATGCCACAAGACTTCATCCTCAGCGCCTTCCAGCGCTAAGTGACAGACACACATCAGCAGCAGCAGAGGGGCGTGTTTCAGTGCCAACTGTCTTTGGATCTTTGGACCAAGTACTCTCCAACCCTCTACACCATTCACACTTGGTCACCAGAACCAGTCGATACTAATCATTTATGTCCTAAGAATCACTGATAGGTGCCGATATTGCTGCACCGACCTATGGATGAAACCTTGAGACAGAGAGGTCATGAGAGCAGAGAATTTTTTAAAAAACATTCCTGATGTAAGAGGAAAAGTAAAGGTGGCACAGTTCTTGAGATTTTTCCATCTCTTACATCTGTGGGAGTGGTTGTTGGGAGAGGTTTGGCACCATAAATAATTAACACTGCAGTGGCTGCCCAATGAGTGCTGCAGTCCTCACTGATATTTGATTGCATGATTCAGTTAATTTAATAACAGAAGACAAATCACGGCTCCTTAATTGACTGAAGTTTACTTTTTAAAAGAAGTAATTAAATCTCAAACTCCCTAGGCTCTCCTCTCGTCAGTCCTCCAAGTTCGTATCCAATTTTCTAAAATCTTACAATGGAGACCAAAGATTTAATTTCAGAATAGCTGAGTATATACCGGGGGTGGGAATCATTGCTGTGTTGATGTGTTTCCTTACCTCTAGAAAGGTTCTTTGTTTTTTCTTTTTAAGTAATGACTGATTTTACAATGAGATAATTTTTGCTAATTTTCTTTAAACATTTTAATGCTTTATAAGAGCCTAAAATAAGATAATCCACAATGCTTGTAAAAAATATACTAAATCTGCTTTGAGGGTGGCTTGTTTTTAAAAGAAAAATATCAATATCAATGAAGTAAAGAGAGCATTGCAATATTAGTAACCAGTCAATTCACAGAATCCTAGGTTGTTACAACTGATTGGGATTTTATAGGTCTTCTAGTCAATGCCTCATCTGACCTTCACCTTGAAAAATTTCAGACAGAAAGAGACTGAGATAAAATAAATAAATTGTTCAAAGAGCAGGCCAATAATAAAACACAGCTTCGTGCCCACCAAATCAGGATACTGCTTGTCAATAATAGTAATAATAATAATGATAACAACAATAATAAACATTTGATAAGTGTCTACTGTTCTCTACAAAGTCCTCAACATTCATTGCTTCATTTATTCTCCTCATAAGAATCCTATAAATAAAATGATCATTCCCTTAACAGCTTCAGCACTGAATGCTAGCTGCCCCTCTTCAAATCTCCTTTTCTGATGCTCTCAAGCCACCTGATTGCTCAAGCTAAAAATCTTGAAATCACCCTTGCGCCTCTCTTCTTCTCACACTGACATTCAGTCCATTAACAAGTTATACTTCAGGTCCAACCACTTCTCTCTTACCCACGTTCAAAGAACCAACGTCTCTAGCTTAGGCTATACTATCTGTTCAAATACTAGATGTTAAATAAACATCCTCATCTTCTTAATGTTAACTCAACAGTCTTCTAATTAATCCCATCCCCCGGCCCTTCCACTCCTGCCTCCTTTACAGTCTATTCTCTGAAAGGCAGCCTGATGCAATAATCCAGAGACAATCCGAGGATGTCGCATCTTTGCTCAAGAGCTCCCAACCCATTCTCATCACATTTAGATTGCAATGCAAACCTAATAGTCCTGCTCATGCAGCTCCAGTCATCCTGCCCTTCCTGCTGTTCTTCAAGCATCCCAGCATTCTCCTGCCTCAGGCCCTTTCACTTTTTGTTCCTTCTGCCCAGAACATGCTTCCCCTCCCTTTCTTCAGCTCTCTTCCTGCCCTGACCACTTTACCTTCTCTCTCTCTCCCCCCACCTTCTTCCCTCCCTCCTTCCATTCATAAGTAAAAAAAAACTGTCTGTACTTCTCTATATTCTCATTCAACCTTTACTCTTCAACCCCTTCCCATCTTGCCTTCGCCTCTGAATTGATTCTTTCTAGCACCACCTATACCCTCCATGTTACTAAAAACTGGTCAAAATGTTTTCTTCCTCACCTCTGACAAGTTCTTATAGCAATTGACACTACTTACCCCTTTCTATATTTTGAAACATCAATTTCATTGTCTTACAAAAAACATTATCTTCTCCTTTCCCTCCGATCTGGCTTCTATTTTTCCTTGCAGGGTTGTTCTTAATATAGCTGTTAACTGTCCAGTTCTTCACCCTAGATGGTTTCGCCAGGCCCATCCCCAAATTTGTAAACCTAGATTTCTCTTCTAGAGTCCAGATTCACATGACCAACTGTCTTTGCACATTTCTTTTGATACGTTCCACAGGTGTGGCAAACACAACAGGCCCCAAACCAAAGGCATGATCTATATTCCTAATCCAGCGCTGGTAAACACATGATCCATCTTTAAAAGTCAGCTCCTCGCTGATAGTGCCTATCATCCCTAAACTGTCTACCCGTCTCCACCCCTTTCAGAGCCACTCCACCTAAACTACCATTGCATTTCCCCCAAACTACTGAACTGAATCTCTCCTGGGGCCACCCTGACAGGTACTCCCTACCACAACTGTAATATTGTACTGAAAAAGCACATCTGTTCCTATTGAAACCCTCAATGAAAGCTTCTCAATGGCTGTCCCATTGCTTTGAGGACGAAGCTGAATTCTTAAAGCAAGTGTAGAAAAGCGCTGCCTGGTCTAGTGCCTACTCACCTCCTCAGTCTCAGCCTTCGGGTACTGTCCCACACACTGTCCCCGTGCCACACTTCTCCTACTTTTAAGTACCCGCCCACTGCAGAGTCTCTGCAAATGTCGTCCCCTCTCCTTCTTTCCTCGATAGTAAATATGTGCCTTTTAAAAAGTAAGTAGGAGCATTTAAAAAGTAAATAGGGAACTCATAATCATTTTTTAATTAGTAACCCAGTGACCATTTCTTTAATGAAACTTTCCTTTACTCCTCTGCCCTCCTACCTGCCCTTTACAGCCATTTACCCCAGATTTTAAGAATTTCAGTTTTTTCAAGGGCAACATTTACAGAGAACCCACTGGCTCAGGGGTGTAAAGAAGATTAAAATGACATTGTTTTGAATGTGTCTTGTCTATCGTAAGCATCCAAAAAATGTTATTTTCTCCTCTCATGCACCCCCCTCCTGCCCCCCATGATTGTGTAGGACCTAGAACCTGCTCCTGTGAACCCTACTTTGGGAACTGAAATAAAGAGACTGGCCCTTTCTTTCCACCTCTACAGGAAAGGAATTTGATTAGTAATTGGGAGACCGTGATTTTTCCATGAATTCCACTTCTGAAATATTATGCCAGTTTCTAGTAGAACACATAAATTCCTGTGATATGAGGTTCATATTTTTGACATACTACAAGAGATACTGTCAAGTTACGCAAGCACTGACAAGGGAGGGGGAGACGGGAAATACCATGAGACTAGGAGTGGTCAAATTCCGTATCTGCAAACGTCACTGCGCGATCAAGAAAAAACACAGCATCAGGGGATGTTCGTTTAGCAGCACAGCATTGATTTTAGCATAATAATTTAGACAGTCATTTGTATTTTGCTGAAATAAGGCCAGATCTATACAGCAACTCATTCCCGATAAGAGAAAACACAGTTTACTTAGAGTCGACGTCAGCACCAGCCCTCTTAGGGGCTTAGTTCTCTTTACTGATCATTTCTATTTTCAAATGTACTTGAGGTTTATAATTTACTTTCTAATCATTTAGTCCTTATATTTCACCTTTTCTTTACACATCGGCATCCTTGACAAAAGAGTGGAGAGTGCGGTGTATACGACAGAGTTTAACGTAAGACTTAGACATGTGGTTTTGCATTGGCGTATTTGTAGCACAGAAACATCCACGTGCATAGGTGGTACCCTGTGATATAAAAATAGCAGCAATTCCATTGACAGCATGGTGCTTCTTGCTTTCCACAGACACTCTCCGCTAGCACTGCCCTGTGTGGAAGCAACTCACTCAAGGGGTTGATCCAGGGGACACTGCGAAGTAGCTCAGGAAAATGGCTTCCCAACCCCACTCTTACATTCCGTCTCCTCTTCCTGTAATCAGCCGATGTTCAAGGAGATGGAATTTCATCCCCTGGAGAACTCTATTTGTAATCGATGTGACCAGGTTCCCCTTCTATCTTGTGGCTGTAAATTATCTTTCAGGAAAGAAAGGTGCTTCTCCTGGCAAGAGAATGGAATCATCTATCCTATGTCCCAGGAAGTGAAGTGGAGAACCTAATGTCCCAAGGAATAACCCCACTGAAAGCTCATGTGTTTACGTTTAATGCAGAGGCATGAAATTCAGATAACTGCTGCAGTGCATGCATTTACCATAATTTACCTAAGCATTCATCTGATGTTGGACATTTAAGGCAGTTTCCAACTTTTTATTATTGAAATGAAAACTGTGATTAATATGTTCATGCAAAACTTTTTGCATTTCAAAATGTGATTTTCGGATGGCTTCTGAGAAGAGGAATCACAGGATCAGGATTGCTTCCCACTGAACATGTACTTGAGATGAGCTACAATAAGAGCTTGGGACATTCTTAGGAATTAGAAAGGCTCAAGTTACAGAAAATGGAGCAAAAAAAAAAATAGCATGAAAGTCAAAAAGAGTGCTAAAAAGTAAGAGAGAAAGAAAGGTGAAAAGATGCCAAAGATATACTTCACCTATTACACAAGTTGGCCTTGGGCTGGTTCTGCATAAGATAAAAGGGCCTTTATTCTGTTTTCTTTGTAGATGATCTCCCATTTCCAGGATCTAGGTCTTGGGCTAAAAATGTTACTGCTCAAGGTCAGTTACAATATTACAAGTTAAAAAACAAAAAATTGCGTTTGCTTGTATGGTTATGCGCATTCCAAAGTCAGAGCAAGGAACTAGAAGCCAACTTGAAGACAAAATATGTGAAATAGTTAAAGGTACAGATTCCAGAGGGGGAATAGATGGATGGGTTCAAACTTCGGTTCCATCACTTAGTGTGTGACCTTCAACACAACACCCAATGTCTCTGGCCCTCAATTTCCTCATCAATGAAATGGGAACAAGTAATAATTCTCCTAATGTTGCTGTGAGGATGGAAAGTGTCAACAGTAGAAAGTGGTTTAGAATAGTACCTGGTACATAAAAGCACAATATAAAAATATTTGTTGTTGTTATTATAAAGTTGAGCAAAAAACAACAAAAGCTGAGAGCAACCTTTTTAGTATGGAAAGAATATTAACAGAGGAAAAACAGGATAGTAGGAATGCAATTTAATTTCTTACCATAGTGTTAAATATGATAGAAGGATAGCCCATATGCACGGTTTTGCAAAAAATAAAAACAGGGTGAAATTTACTTTGCAAAGAATTGCTGATATATGGAATTAAGGTCAAGACAGTAAGTTCAACAAAAGAAGACTGGGTAATCTTTGTCGTGATTACCCCTGAAGTCAGGCATCCTTTCCACTAAGAAAGTGTCTGTAGTCATCACAGCAACTGTACGCCTGCCTGCAGCTGAGAAGCCTGGGGTATATTTCAACACTAAAGACCCAGACAACTGCACCTCAAGATTACACGTGGTTTTGAAACAGTATATCCGTAAATCCATCTTAAACAAAACCACCAGATATCCCAGTGAGGTCTGTGCTAATCCAGTTTACAGCCTGCAAAATGGAACCCTAATTAAGGTAACTGACAGTGCCAGGATGGCTTCCCAAGAAAGTGGAGATGAGAAGAAAATACGCTGTAGTGACTACTTAGGCAGCTCTATCTGGCAGAAGTGCCTAAATATCAGGGAAAAAAAATATTAATGGGAAGGACAGAAGAGAAAAGGAGAATGTGTGTCCGCATGACATAAAACAGGTACCCTCAGGAAATACGGGTTGAGGAGGAGGAGGAGAAGGAAAAAATGTCCCTTTCCAAACCTGGCAGTCCATATGACACTATGGTCACTCACTCACCTTCTCAACCAAGGGTGGCGTCAGTGAGCAGAGCAGGGATAAAAGCTCAGAGAGTTCTTGTCTGCAGCCCCGCAGCATGTGACAACACGTGCCTCATCAAGCCCACCTGCTCTACAAGAGAATGCATTTCGAATGTGTGTTTTCTGATAAACCAACGGCAGGGAAGGTCTCTAACTGCTTTGCATCACTCCCAGCATCCGGCACCGCGTGTCGTTGCCTGGGGCCGCCACTAAGTAAGAACTGAATGCATGAACAGTCCCTCTAATTTTGACCTCTTTTGTCCGCTTGGCCAATTCTGTCCCATTCACTCATTTTTAATAAATTTCACTAAGAAAACTGGGTTGCTCACACACTCCTGGTGAAAAGCAAACCCTGGGATGTGCGCAGCAGGTAAGCCTGGGCTTCTTTAGCCATTTCAACCTTTTGCCACCAAAGTCTGCACAGATTTGTTCTAGTTGGTGGACGTGCCTTTAAACATTTTCCTAGGGCTGTTTCTGTTC
This sequence comes from Micronycteris hirsuta, assembly GCA_004026765.1. Lineage (NCBI taxonomy): Eukaryota > Metazoa > Chordata > Mammalia > Chiroptera > Phyllostomidae > Micronycteris > Micronycteris hirsuta. Next base: position 96,775 of record PVJI01000029.1, on the reverse strand, counting down.
TCCCTAAACCAAAAGAGAAAAAAAAAATGCATTTTCCCTTCTTCTCTTTTCCTCCTACACATTTAGCTGTTGTGCCAACTAAAAAGATTTAGTTTAGGAAAAAAATCTCCTGCAGGATTTAACCAAGTTTATACTGATTTGTCAAAGTACACAGAATACAGAACTGCAACCAAAATGAGTACGGCCCAGAGAGGCAGTGCAGTGTCCTTCCGTGGCCCTCTCTCCACGCCGGCTACCTTTTGTAATCTCCTGATGCTACTGCAACTCATGGAAATTTACCTTTCAAATAACCTCCAGCTCCCATGATGGTTTACTATCCTTCTCTCATCTTTTGATTTCTTTCACTTTATCAGTAGTAGTAGTGGTAGCAGTAGTAGTAGTAGTAGTAATCATAATAATAATACCATTTGCTAAGTACCTATCATATGCTAGGAAAATATATGAGTTAATCCATACTTAGCACAAGCATGCAAAATAGGTCTCATCACAGAATCCCAAATTATGTGTAAAGAAACAGTGAGTCAGTTCTGCAAAGGGTCTTACCTAGTGAACACCAGAGCCAGGATTCCAGCCTGGATTTGTCTCATGTTCAAGTCTATGATGCTTCCATCACGTTAAACAGTCTCACATTTTGGGGGTAAGGCAGTCTCTTCTACTACCAGCTCAGGCTCAGCACAGGAAATAGTAGGATGCCTCCTCTAAGTCCTCCTATCACTTAAACTTGTCCAATATAATGGTTTCTATAGCCTTGGAATTATATTTGCAAATCACATTAGCCACATCTGAACACCGAGTTTCACACCCTGCCACCCGTCTTCCTACTTCCTGCCCTTCAGCGTGGTAAGTACATAAAGTACTTTAAACTCATCAGGCTTGCTCAAATCAAATGTCTTGGCTCAGAATGTTCCTTGTGTTTGGGAGGGAAAGCATGTCCATTCTTTTATTCATCCTTCAAGTCATGCTCAACACCCAGCAGCTCAGCAGTTTTCAAACATCTATAAAGTCGTCACATAAAAGTATGCATTTACCTCTTCCTTTCTCTTAACGATAAACTACTTGCAGGTTGAATTTTTTTTATTATTTTCTCCCTAATAAAAAGTATGCTAAATAGTAACTCTGCAATACCATTTATTCAGTTAAGAATGAATCAAGTTAATTCTGCCATAGCCCATCTTTCCCTTCAATTCTGACCATGAAACACCACATTTATGTCAGATAACAAGTCATTCTGGGTCTCCACGTTCTTAGAACTTAGAAAATTCCCAAGAATAGTCTCTAAGACATGATGTCACAGAAAACCAACTTGGTTTAGAACACTACTTACTCAATGAATAAAAACAGCTCAGTTCAGTACTTTTTGGTTTTGTCTTTTGTTTTACAAGGAAAAGGGCTGAGGAAAATACCAAAAATGACAGCTAATGCTCAGTGTGAAATAATACAGCGGTGCAAAGCAAGATATGAGTTTTGGTTAACACAGTACCACACAAGTGGCGGCCACCTTATAGAATATTCAAAATCCATGGGCTTGGAAGGGCTCCATGGAAGTAAGGAGCCCTGACGCTTAAACTTCATTATCTTCCGGGTTAGTGTACCTCTTGGGACAACAGAAACAGGGATAAAGCCCCAGGAAATTGAACCAAGAGAGACAGGCTGAAAGTAAACCTTTCTGTTGTATGGCTGGGTGAAGGATAGAGAACCCAGGGGAAGCCAAGAGATTAAGGAGGCCATATATTTTGCAGGCGTGTCAAACCCATTTTCACCAGGGGCCACATCGGCCTCGCGGTTGCCTTCAAAGGGCCGAATGTAATTTTAGGACTGTCTAAATGCAACTATTCCTTAACTAGGGGCAAGGAGCTCAGCGCTGGTACCTGGTACAAACAAGGTGCCGGGCCGGATCAAACAAGGTGGAGGGCTGGAGTCAGCCCGTGGGCCTTGTGTTTGCCACCTGTGTTTTAGAGAAAGAATTCTACAAAATGCTTATGAAAGAGACTGGCACCGTGTTTCACAGAGAAAAAACATTCAATTGATTCTTGTCTCTAACCATGGACACTGGACTATAAATTGGAGATCTCTTCATTAATTCTAGAACAGGCTCAAGACAGGCAACCTAATATAGCTGGCTGAACATTCTTCATGTGTGGGATGGAGCTCAGGACAGAGCTCAGAACGCCATTGTAGAGCCTTTGGTGACACCTGCACAGGTGTAGTATCCTGCACTGAGAACAACTGGACTTTCTACCCAGAGTCAGGTTCGTCAACACAGACTTGGGATCACTAACACGAAATAACCAAAGCTTACAGGAGCCTTGGCAAAGTCTTTTAACAATTTCTAAACTGTAACCAGCCTATTCTACTTAATTCACTTGTTCACATAATGAAGACATAAGAGTTTAATGCTATGTATGTAGCAGTCTCCTTTACTATTATTCCTCAGCTCCAAAACAAGGCCCTTTCCAAGGTGAAGCGCCAATTTTACAAAAGCTGTGATGTCTGTATGAAAGCTGAATGTTTAGAAGTCACCTAAAGAGTAGTTCTCAGTGCTTTTCCTACCAATTTTATTGTTTTTAGAAGATGAAAAACTACAGATTTTTGTGCTCTGCAGAGCTTTAAAGCAAGATGTCCTAACATTGTTCAAGCGACAGATCTCTTAATGCCCCCATATTTACCCTGTAAATTGTTGTTTACAATAAAATGTACTTATTAAGCAATAATATTTCCTAGATGCACACACACATATATACCCCAAATGGTAGAAAAAATTACCAGTTATAGCTTATGCCACAATAGTAACTAGTCTTAAAACACTAGGACTATATGACTTCAGCCAAATCCAAAGAAACTTGGCACTTAAGTCTGTTGTGATATTATAATAACAATAATAATAATAATAACTATTATGTAGCTTTTAGTACATACAGGGCGTAGTGCATACATTAACACATTTAACTCTGTGACCTAGTACAGGCAGACAATGGGCATGATTCTGTGCCCTAGGGATATAGAGGGTGGAATCAATGGTAAAAAGAGACCCCGCCCTCCAGCAGTATATTATTATTGTCATGTACCAGCGAATACAATGTCTCTCACTCTTCTCTTTTCCAAATTTGCATTTTTACTGCAGGCACCCTATCCCTCTTTTCCTACTGTATATTGGGTAAGTGAAGATGTAGCAGGGAGACAACTTATCTTTTTAAAGCAGAGGTTGCAAGACTACAAGAAGTCACATCCAACAGTGATGAGGAAGATGGGATATTACCTGGAAATACTGTTCTATGAGCTCAATGTAGCGATGGGACTTTGGATCGTCCCCCTTGGTGATTGGGTTCTATATGCAGGAGGAAAACATAAATAGATGATTCAACCAGATTTAACTAGATGAATAAAATGTAGTAGAGGCTGACTGGCCGGCTATTTAAAACCTGCCTCTTTTTAATTTGTGCACACAGCTAGATAACACTTGCCAGACTCATTACCAGCCAGCGCTGGCCAATCGTACTTAGGTGGAAGTGCAGGCCTTGACCATGAACACCTCCCATGTGAGCAATGCTCTTTCTCTTTTCACAGAGACCATAAGTCACTTGCTGAGAACAATAAAACCACCAGCTGCAAAGACCCAGGATACCCAATTTACCAGTCCTTACATGAGCATCCCACATCTACGGTGCTCATCTACTCAGCTGCGAGAAGGGGCAGTATCTGTGACCGTAGCTAGCATTAACTAACACAGGCACGTTAGGGGCAGGTCCACAGTGTTGTGGGAAGAGGAGGGGAACCTAACCCAGCATTAACATGTCAGACAACATTTCCCAGAGAAGGTGGTATTTTTACAGCGAATTCCTCAAAAGAGTTGTCTCTGCTTGCTGGTTCCACATCATTCCCACTTTCCTTTTTATTTAATTTTTTAAAAAATGCATACTGCCCTGGCTGGTATGGTTCAGTGGATTGAGCACCAGCCTGCAAACCCAAGGGTCGCTGGTTCAATTCCCAGTCAGGGCACGTGCCCGGGTTGTGTGCACGCAAGAAGCAACCACACACTGATGTTTCTCTTCCTCTCTTTCTCCCTCCCTCCCCCTCTCTCTAAAAATAAATAAATAAAATCTTTTTAAAAATTTTAATGCAAACCATGCTTACAAAATAATATATTAAACTATATACACAATTTAAAAAACGATTATGTTTATGAAACAGCAAATGCATTTTCACCATCACTCAGACTAAAAAGCAGAACATGTAAGTATATTTGAAGATATCGAGCATGACCTTCCCCAGTCATATCCCCTCTACCTCCCTCCACCGGTGACCATTATTCTGAATCTGTTTTAACTATTCTCCTGATATTCTCTAAAGTTTTACCATATATAAATGCATTCCAATATGACATATTAATGAATTTTGACCTTATATAAATGAAATAATTCGTGGAAATTTTTCTGCTGTCTGCTTTTCTCCCCTAAGCATTTCATTTTTGAAATTCATCCTTACAGATGAATACGTTTGCACTTTACTTATTTTAACAGCTGTGTAGAACTCCTATCTGGTCATCTCTATTTCTATCTATATATCTAGCTCTCTTACCATGGGTGAACAGGCACAGGTTCCTTTTTCTTTTTTCATTTTTTTTGCCATTACAATCATTCTAGGAACCATCCTTGATCACATTTTCTGGTGTACATGCGCAGAAGTTTCTCTACTGTGTATGTGTGTGTGTGACTGATATTGCTAATCTATAAACCGGTATATCTTCAAATTTTAGAGCTAATACCAAATTACTTCCAAAGTGTTTGTGTACCCCCAAAGCTGTGTTGCTTCTCATCCTGTCCAAAATGTATCACTGTCATAATTTTTAGATATTGATTACTACTGAGAAATGATTTCTCAGTAAGGTTTTATTTTTTATTTTCCTGATTACTAATGTGGACCATCTTTTCATCATGTTTGTTGGCCACTAGGATACATTTTCTGAATAATGGCTATTGTCATCTTTTTTGTTACAATGCTATTTATTATTTTATTGTTGACATTTAGAAATTCCTCATGTATCCTGCGTAGTAATTCTTCTACGTTAAATATATTTCATGTTTCTCCTCCTTTTTCGGTGGCTTGTCTTCTCAGTTGCTTTACTGCATCTTTTCATGGGAAAAAATAGGTCATAAATGTTATACGTTCAAATAAATCCCTCTTTTCATTTATGACTTACACTTTTGAGCCTGATTTGGGAACTCATTCCTGACTTCACAAAAACATTTTCATTCAGGGCTAAGCAGCCTTTCAGGTGTTGAGCAACAAATAAAACAGACAAAAATGACAACAGAGAATCTAGACAATATTAAGTATGTAGAACATATGAATTGTATATAGAAACATTTTGAAGCTATTTTTAAAAGGCAAGGAATGGGGATAGTGAGTGTTTGAGTTGACAGTGGTAGTGCAAAGTGAAGGCAGGTGATGTCAAGCATGGCCAGATGCAATGGCCTCTCTGAGCCAGCGACATCTGAACAGAGCTCTGATGGAACTGAGAAAGGGGCACAAGTGGATATGTCAGACAAGAACCTTCCAGGCCTAAGGAAGAGAAAATGCAAAGACAGTGAGGTGGGAGCATGCCTCGTGTGTTCTATAAAAACTAGAAAAAACAATGTGGTCAGAGAAAAATAGGCAAGGGAAAGAGTTGTAGAAATTTCTACCAAACTTGATCCTCCTCCAAGCTTCCCATCTCAGTAAAAGTCTACTCTTCCAGTTGCTCAAGCCGAAGTCCTTCCAGTCATCCACGACACACCTCTCTTTTCCTCACAGGCCTCAGCCAGTTGGAGTCAGACCATTGTTCATCCCCTCCACGGCCATCGCCACCATCCGAGTCGGTATCAGGCAGCTGGACTTCTGCAGAAGGTTCCAGTCCTCTGACCTCACCTACTGTTCCCTTTGACACTTGCTAACTTTAGGGTCCTTTCTCTCCCCACCCCTCTCTGTCCCTCACACACACAAATGTACACCCATATGCACAAACACAATTCCAAGTTACCCTCCAGGAGAAGGAAGAGTTATTTGCAAATTGGCAACCTTGGCAGTTTTTTGTTAGCAATGAAAGAAGTCTTTGGTAGTTTGCTTAAGTATGGGCTTTTCTTTCTTGCCTACCTTTTTTTTCCATTTAAAAACAGTAAGAACTGTACTTGAACAACAATAAAAAAAAAAAGTTTAAAAAAATAAAAACAGTAAGAATTAGAGAGAACATCACCAAACTCCATTTTTAGCTCTGGCCTGAATATCAACCAAGACATTTCTCAAATTGTTACACAAAACAACAAAAGTCTTACTTAGTGAATCTCTTTAGAGAATAAAAGCAAGATACTTGTCTGCGACAGATGAAATTAAAATTAGCATTCTAAAGTAAAGTAAAATATGTAAAATCAAAAATAACAATAGGACGTGCTCCTACATAAAAATCAGGCATCTCAAACATTTTCTCATTTCTTGCTTCAGTCCTGCATGTGGGTTGGATCTGTTCGCCCAAACACCTTGGTGGCATAGTTAGGTAAGAAGGTTTACATTGCCTAATATATCAAAGAATGGAAAGAAAACAAAACACTTAAAAGGAAACAGCCTCATTTTTCCCCACAAGGCAAATGGTTTCAGCTGCAAGAGCCTTAAACATTTATAACTAACTAAATTTTTTATGAGATGCTACTAAGACGGCTCAATCCATTTCCTAAGAAGGATAACCTGGTCACGCAGAGTCTCTTAGAAAGCAAGTGTCCATTCTTTTTATTCGAAAATGAAATTTTCATCAAAAGGTTGAGGCAAGCTGAGTAACAACTCTGCCCTACTCAGTCCCGACTCTTCTATTCAAAACGCCAGCCTGCTTCTTTTCTTTTCTAACTATCTTATAAAGAACAAAATCGCTATAAAAATAAAGTGCAAATTAAAAAAGAAAACACTGTCATGCAATGGGCAATATTATCATCATCATAAGAGAGATTTATTCTTAATAAGAAATCTACAATATTAACATTTAGATATTATGCTCCCCCAAATGTCATTGCCCCATTTTCTTGCTATTTCAGGTCTGCATCAAATTATAGAACGCCTTATTTGTACACTCTCCACAATAATATGTTAGCATACAGAGGCACAGTAACACATTATTAATATTTATGAACCTGGAAGAGTCCGTGCAGCTTGGCTTTCAAAAAGGCCACCCTCCCTAGCCTCCCCCCATCCAAAAATTTAATAAAATTAGTTTAGAATAATTTAGTGAAATAACCTGAGAGAAAATACATTTAGTTCAGAAAAAGGGGAGGGGAGCTAAAGCATAACGTATAAACAAATGCTAGAGCAAGAAGTATACATTAATCAAAATCACCTTTTAAAATTAGATTTGCATTCCAAACTCCAATGTGAGACACTATGTTATAAATGAAAAGATTTGGGTAGCCAAGTAATAGGTTTATAGCATGAAGACCAGCCATGACAAATTCTAATGTCTTATCAGAACAGGTTTTATTGTCTATTTTTTTAGAGAAAGGGTAAAGGTAAGTTCATGGAAGCAGGCATCAGAAAAACCACTAGTAAAATGGGAAGACAAACCTCTTTGTATATATATATGTTGTCCTATTTTATACACACACACTGCCAGGGGTTGAGTTGTGGCCCCCAAAGGGATATGTTGAAGTCCTAACACCTGGTACCTCAGAATGTGATCTGACCTTACTGGGAAATAGTCACTGCAGATGTAATTCGTTAAGATGAGGTCATACTGGAAAATGGTGGACCCTTAATCCAATACAACAAGAGTTCTTACAACGAGAGGGAAAGTTAGACACGGAGACAGAGACGCACGGGGAGAATGGCACCGGATGACAGAGGCAAGAGGTGGTGTAGCTGGAAGCCAAGGACACCGAGAATTGAAGGACATGCCAGCAGCCGGGGGAGGCAAGGAAGGACTCTGCTCAGAGGCTCAGAGGGAGCAGGGCCCTGCTGACACCTTGGTTTCAGACTTCCTGCCTCCTGAACTGTGAGAGAGTCAGTTGTTGTTGTTTTAGCCACCCAGTCTGTGGTACTGTGTTACAGCATCTTAAGGAAATGAATATACACACATAATACACACACATACACACTTACCAGGGAAAGCCCTATACAAATATAGGCATTTGTACATCATTATAAACAGTTAAAAAAAAAACCTAGTTAAAAGATCAATATGTACTTTGAGAATAATGAATTATGTGGCTGTAATTATCTTGATTTTAACATGATTATACATACAGCAGGGCATTATAACTGCATTAAATAGTGATGGATTCGGCCATTTAAGGAACCATGCTGGCTTAAAAATGAAAATAAAAAATAAAGCATTACACAGCCCTGATTCTATAACCACCTTGGTTATTCTCATAAGAGACTATTCAGTAATAAGATCAGTTTTGTGTACAAATATTGTCATTCCTCATGGCCACTGTGAGGTCTTTGGTTATAGAGCTCATTCTCTCCCATCCAGATTGCTACAACAGCCTCTCTACTGGCTTTACCCCTTTCCATCCTTCCGGCTTCCTGCCACATGACTGTGACTCTAATTCAAAGCTATTCAATGGCCCCTATGTGCATACAGCTCTATTTCCTAAACTGTGTCCCATGGAACAGTAGTTCGATAGAATGTTTATGTATAATGTTGAATAATATTCTTAGAAGAATTGAGAAATTCTGGCTTTAAAAATTTAAATAGGATTCTTTACTGAAAAGCAAGCCGGTCTGTGACAAAATTCAAAAGGGAAAGGCCAGTAAGCAGTGTGCTCCAAACCAAGTGAACCATGGAACCCACTTTAGTCAAATCTCAGGGTACTAGATTCCATAGAACAAACTTTAAAAGAATATTTCCCCAAGGCATTAGGAGGTAGTTTATGAAATTGGCCTAACTCACATAGTGCTTCCTGCTATTCAAGTTATTCTAAAAATTCTCTAATAGGTGTCCTACTAGGTGCTTAAACAAGAGAAAGACACATTTTTATCATATATGAATGATAATCTTACCCAAGAGAAATGTGTTAGGGAGGCCAGTAGTGCCAAACATGCTGTCCTAAGAGTCATTCATTCATTCATTCATTCAATTGTTCATTAAGCAAATATTTATTCTGTCCCTGGTAAGAGTCAGGCCTAGTTTCTCAGGTTCTCAGGTTCTCAGTTCTAGTTGCATGATGGTGGGCAGGAGAGACAGACTGAACCTCTAGAGAGCACAGTCTGCTGGGTAATGCAGACAAGTTAAAAGAAATTACCATATAGCATAGATACGATAATTGGGAAAAGCAGGGTCCTATGTAATAAATGACACAAGAAAAGGCAGCTAACATAGTCTTGAATTAAGGAGAAATCTCCTAGAGGTGGCATCTACCTTGACTTCAGAAAGATGAGTAGGAGGGAAGCAGGAAAAAAAGTTGGGGAAAGTATATCTCGTCCCCTTTGCCCTATCCCATTACTAAACTCACAGAATCCATAAACTTAAGATTAAAACCACACCTGGCTGGTGTAGCTCAGTGGATGGAGCGCGGGCAGGGAACCAAGCGGTCCCGGTTCGATTCCCAGTCAGGGCACATGCCTGGGTTGCGGGCCAGGTCCCCAGTGAGGGCCATGTGAGAGGCAACCATACATTGCTGTTTCTCTCCCTCTCTTTCTCCCTCCCTTCCCCTCTCTCTAAAAATAAATAAAAAAATAAATCTTTAAAAAAAAAAAAGATTAAAACCACATTACTATACTGCTGTTTCAACTGTAATTTATCTTCCCTAGAAGACTGAGAGGATTCTTTAGGCCAGTCCTAGCTTAGAGGGAAAGAATTTTATAATCAGTGACGTCTGCCACAGGGGAGAAGCAAAATCCAAACCATGTCTCTGTCCAAATTCGTCTGTTTCACATTGCCTTCACAGTGGTCTGGGAGGTGAACAATGAACAGAAACTAGAACTAGGGGTAGTGTCACAGAGCGATGGTGTGGGGGGAGGGGCTTATATGTCCGACAAATGGCTACCGCTGCTCATCTACATGAGACCTAGCTCAATGAGAATTGACCTTGTAGGAAAAATATTCAACAAATTATAAATGGGGATATAAGTGTTTATTTCTCACAGGGCATTTTATTAGAGCAAGAGGAGCCTTTGAAATGATCTAATACAACCCATGTTCCCATAATGCTTGAGGAATCTAAGACTTAGAGAAGTTAAACACCTGTCATAGGAAGTATATCTGGTCTGTGACAGATTTAAATGGGACATTAACTATTTTGGCGTCATGTTCAATGACTGGCCTACTACCCAATGACAAACAAGTAAGCATGAATTCATTCAGGAAATAATCGTGAAGCAGCCACTGTGCAGCAATCACTGTTTCAGGTATTTGGGATCAAAACATCATTGCTACGGTGGCGATCACAGAACAGAGCAGGTTAAGGGAGTAGGGACTGCCAGGTGTGCAGTGCGGATTCCAGTCCATGAAGATGGGTAGTCAAGGAAGTCCGCACTAAGAGGCAGTATTTGAACAGAAATATACAGAAGGTGCCCTGGCTTGTGTAGCTCAGTGGATTGAGCGCGGGCTGGGAACCAGAGGGTCCCGGTTCGATTCCCAGTCAGGGCACATGCCTGGGTTGCGGGCCAGGTCCCCATGAGGGCCATGTGAGAGGCAACCATACATTGCTGTTTCTCTCCCTCTCTCCCTCTCTCTAAAAATAAATAAAAATAAAATCTAAAAAAAAAAAAAAAAAGAAATATACAGAAGGTAAGAGGTTAAGCCATGCAGATACCCAAAGGAAGCTCACTGCTAGCACAGGAAGCAGTTATAGCAAAGGCCCTGGGGTACCTCATAAAAAGGCAAGAAGACCCAATGTCTGCAGCAGAGTCAGCTGGGAAGAGTGGCAGGAAACAAAGCCACAGGGTAACAAGAAGCCAGATGATAAAGAGAATTATAGGTCATGGTGAGAACCTTGGGAATTTACACTGACCGAATTCAGAAGTCATTGGAAGGATTGAGTAAGAGTTATATGATTTGGATAAAGTTTAGAAGGCTTACTCTGGCCAATGAGTATAGTGTCTAAAGGTGCAAAAAGATCAGATATCAGATTATTATAATAATCCTGGCAAGAGTTGGTAGATGGTAACAATTCAGGGAAGAAGTGGCTGAATTCTGGATGTATCTAGCTAATCCCTTGTGAATTGGATATGAGATTTGAGAGAAGCAGAAAAATAACCTGACTCCAAAGTTTTGAGCCTGACCAACTAGAAAGCTGGAGGTGCCATTTTAGAGCATTAAGGGGTTTCGGGTGGGAGGCCAGCTCCTTCATAATACCGACTTACAGAAGTTAAAAGGAAAATCATTTATACATTCACATGCACACAAATGGACAGGTTTCCATCTCTTAATTATAACTACAGGGTGTACCACAAAGAACTAAACAAACAAAAGCATCAACAATAATAAGACACAAAGAACAAATTCTGATTTCACCGAGGTGTCATTTACAGATTAAAGTATAACATTTTGTCAACTGTTCCACATGTAATCATACTGTCCAGATACAAAAATAGGAATGTGTATGCCTCAAATCCCCACCCTTTATTATCTAGGGAAGTCAACGGATTTTTCTGTTATAAAGGTAAAGCTCTAATTTACGTTGCAATTAGCATGGTAAGTATAGCTTTCACCAGCACTAAATATACCCTTAAATAAACCTACTCCTCTTCAGACTCCAAACCTGCAAACAGATGATTTGTCATAAACCACTATGGGCTTAGGAAAAAAAATCGTTGTAGGAGTAAGAAGTGGACGAGTGCAGGCTGGGGTGGACCAGGCACACTGTACACTGGGAGTTCAAAGTTTAAGCAAACACTGTGGCCCCATGCCATCCTTAGTCCCTAGAAGTTGACCTAAAACATACCCCCACTAAAATGTGGGAATAGATCGGCTCAGTGCGCTGTCTCTGGAAGGCCATTATTAACTTGCTCCAGAAGCATCTAGTCTGTGTCCTGGTGTCCGGTGCTGCACGTGTGGAGGGGCTGTCCAGGCCTCGGCCGGCATCACAGATTCATTAACATTCATTGGATCCTTAGAGAAAAAATAAGATTGGCCAGAAGCAGCAAAGAGGAAGGCTGACACCGAGAAATGGAAGCAGGATCAGGGAGCCTTAACACGAAAGGAAAGAAGGAGAGGAGGGTGTGTGTATCCAAGGCAGGACCTCTTTATACCACGAAAGCAGTCCTGGTGCAGCATTTGCGAATGGACACACTCATCAACCTCTATCATCAAAATGACAGTGCGTAAATGTGCAGAAACATTCACAGAAAACTGGTAGGTTGAATATATAGTCATTAGCTGAGCAGATTTTGAAGATTGAAGAAGTAATGCAGTTTTAATGCAGTTTTAAAAAGTAAAGCTGCCATTTTTTTAAAAAAGAAATGATATCTATCATCTAACTAGTCTGATAATCAAATCCCTTAGAATATAATTATTTCCTGTGTGTGGGTCATGTGATTAAAAAAACAACTTAAAGGCATCACAGTAAATGGCACTGTTATTATTTTATCTCAGATGACCAAGAGAAGGTAGAACACTGCTCACTATTGCCAGTAATTAATTCATCCTGTGACAGTATAAACGCAGCCTCAGCATTTTTACTTAAAAGTCTTTCTCCCGCAGCAGATCAGCACATCTCTGCTAAAACTCCTTTTCTCTTTCCTATCGCCACTGAACATCTTCTTTTAGACAGTCCAGCCTCAGGGGAAGAGCAGAATTTTCCTGTTTCTTGAGTTCTTCAAAAGTGCTTACTCCAAGTAAGCCTGCTCAGTTTGGTCCCAGGGGTCATTCCCTGGCTTCGTGAACTCCACAGCACAAGGCTCGTGAACCCCAAGCAAACTCCTCATCTTCTTTTCCATTTTATTTCCAGTGATAGGGAGGCAAACATGTGGTACTGGTGGGGTTGGGAAGAGGCTGGACAAAGGGGAAATGTCAGATTCTCATTGTGTAAGAGGATGGTGAAAGCCACCAGCCCAACGTCCAACACAAACAAAGGATTTCTGTAGCCTCTGTAGGAACATGTGTCTGCATAAAAAGCTCACACCTGCCAAAGGCAGCCTGTTCTCCTTTGGAAAGTTCTTGTCACTTGAAAGGCTGACACGGCATTCAGGTGGGTGCCCTCTGACAAACGGGCCTGGCAGAAAGTATGGCATGGAAGTGCTAACTGGGCCTCCATGGACCAGGCAAGTCTTCACACCCACCCGTTCACTGGCTGCTACCCTGCCCCAGAGAATAACTGGGGCTCCTCTGAAGATGGGAGGAGGAAGGGAGTGGGCAAGAGTTCCCTCAAAATCGTTCCACGGGTCAGGAATCAAATGTCGAGAAAGTCCAATCTTCACTGGCACAACCAGTTTACTACTCAAAAACAGTCTCTGGGAAAGAACATGGCCAGATTTCAAAGTACATATTCATAGGCTGCTTCTATCTTATTCCAGGTAAGACAGGGTCCTATTTTTGTTTGTTTTTAAATAATTAACTTATTTTTAAATGATAGTTGATATACATTATATTCACTTCAGGTGTACAACATAATGATTTGACATTTATGTATCCTACCAAGTGATCACCATGGTAACTAGCGTAATCACCTGCCACAGTTCAGTTAATACAATATTATTGACTGCATTTCCTATGTTGTACATTACATCCCCATGATATACTGTTTCATGCCTGCGGTCACTGGATTTAATAAGGATTCTTAGAGTATTTAAAGAAAATTAAAACAGAGGCAACTGATATATCTATTCTCCATTCGCTTGGGTTTCCAAACTCTGGGGTAGCTGTTAGGATAACTGGCCCAAGATGGTAGGTGTTGAAGCTCTGTAGATGCCTGTTGATTTGCCTCTGCTAATGTCATTAAATTTCAATGAGTGAAGTATCCAAGCACGGGTTCTATGAAATAACTGGTATGACAAGGTTATTGACCAATCACAACAGGGCCAGCTGTGAAAAACCAATCACTGTACAGAAGGAGCTCACTGAAGTTCATCCTGGAGAGGAGTGAGCAAGGCTCCGGTAGGCCTTACTCTGGCTGCCTCACCTGGCTCTCATCGCTGGAAAAGGGCATTCGTTTTATGTAGGAAAACTTCAAAGTGTGAGAGCGAAAAAACTTTTTACAGCAGGTCCCTAAGTTTACAGAAAAAGGATAAAGAAGATGAGGCACTAAAGTCACTAAGCACCTTCAAGTTCTAGAAGGCTGACCATGGACTGAGTTTCTGAGTAATCCTATGATAGAGGTGCCATCGCCCTGGGTAAGATTAGGTCTAAGTCTAGTTCAAACAGGCCACTACTGTTATGCTGGTTGCTAATTCCTTTATTGTATTTAATATTGCAATTGTATTTTGATTAAAAGCCTTAAAAGTTTAAAACTGAATTTAAGATAAGAATCTCCTTGAACATTTTTATGCTTTACTCTCATTGGAAAATATTATAAGTTTACTCACTATATGTAAATTGACTGTTATGTTTTGTTTCAATAACTTCCAAATTATACTACTGATACATGCTTATTTTGAAAATTTCAAAATTGCTAAAAATGTATTTTTAAAAATGGAGCTATCCTGTATTAATATTAATTTGTATTTATGATAGAGTAGTTGCTTCTCTCTGGGTATATTTTGTGTGTATAAAAATATATATCACAAATTTTTTCAAAATGCAAATATATTTTTTAATTTTTATCTTATTTTAATTTATATCATGAATTTTTCTGTCATTAGTCTTTAAAATCTACTTTTAATAGCTTTATAATATTTTCTTGAGTTACTAAATCATCACTATTTAAACACTGCTCAATTGTTGGGCATGTGGAATTATTTTGGAACATCGGCATAAGAATAATGTCTCAATAAACACCTTTAGAAAATACCGTATTTTCTCAGATATAATGCATGCATTTTTGCCCAAATTTTGGAGGAAAAAATAAGGATGTACATTATACATTGGTAGTACTAATTCTGTTTCTATATAACTTTTTAATTCTTTCATTTATGCTAATGTATTAAAAGTGTAACTCTAGAAAGCAGTAAAGATATCCATATGCAAACTAATACCCTGGAATATGATAATCAGTTTTATTTCTAAATATAAGTAAATAATTGAATTAAAAAATTTAAATTACAGTTTTTTTCCTGAAAGTTTGGGCCAAAAACATGGGTGCATATTGTATTCAGGAGTGTGTTATACATGTCAAAATATGGTATAGCTTTCGTTTTATCTCTAGTATACTAGAGATGTGATTTCTGTGTGAACAGTTGCTAGGTCAGCACCTATGCAATGTTAAAGTATCAAGATACATGTTATCAAATTGCTTTCTAGAAATACTAGGCCTGTTTGTCTACATCTTTCCCATCTGTTAGTAGAATTTATTGAAGCTTGTGAAAAGTCCTACCCTTCAAAAGAGAAAAATAATTGTTTGAAATTCTTTGAATTCAAAAAGAAAAAAATGCTCTTCATTGATTTTCTCATTTTATTTCCCCTATGTTAATATGTTGACATTCTTTTAAAAACACTGATATTTAATCTGTTCTGTTTTAAATAAAATTCCCAAGCCTGTTACATATTTTACCCTTATTTATAATGACTTTTAAATTCTTACTACAGTTTGGGCCTTACCAAAGTTTGTTTCATTGTTTCTTCTTGGTTTTGCACATTTCACATTTTTCATGCATTTCATGGTTGCTTTCAGAATCTTCCCCCTTTGCAAGATTATAAAAATATTGTATATTTTCATCTAAACTTTTATAATTATATCGTGTAAATTTTTAATCCATCTATGTTTTATATATGTTTTAAAATAGGAATACAACTTTATATCTAGACAAATTGATAGCAAATTGCCTCAATCCCATTGTTAGCCAACCTATCTTTCCCCACTGATTGGAAACACCGGATTTATTAAACAACAAATTCTTAAATACACGTGTGTGTCTATGCCTATAAATATAATCATCTGTATAAGTGTGTTTGTGTGTGACTAAAGAGTGAGTGGTCCTCGTTATACTTCCCATCCCTGTATGTCATCAGTGTCCCCAGCTCAGCAAATCACAAAGGCTGTGGGTCCGAACCTGCAGACAACACAGAAGTAATGTGCTCTGGGCACCTGCCAGGGAGTGCAGGAAGCATGAACTTGATTTCGCTGCCTCTTCAATGATTATCAGTCTTAAAGAAATGATAATTACTGATATTTGCCTAAGTCTATGGAGCTCTCCATTCCTGGATAATCTGAAATTCAGTTTGGGATTAATCAAACCATAGGAATGTAGTTCCTAGACTGATTGCTTTTTCTTTTTCCTAATAAAACTTGTTTCTGCTGTATTTCTCTTACCATCTGAAATCATCCGACTAGTCAAGAGATATTAAAAGATACAGCTCTCCAACCTCACGATACAGGGTTTGTCTCTGATGACAAAAAGAGAAAATTGTCTCTGGTCACTTAGGGGAAGAGTTGGGCTCCCCCAGAGTAACTGGTTTGGTTTTACTTTAAACACAGTGAACCCTGAAATAGCTGGGTTTTTCTTAGAAGTAAATACGAAAATACTTAGGCAAATTTGTGTCCCTTGTTCAGAAAATAAACAGAGCCTCAAACATTTTTGTACTAACTTCAGTGCAACTTCTTTCTTCATTTTCAAAACCTTCCTTTCTGTTTGTTGTGATTTCCATATTTATGTTTTCTTCTTAAATGGTATGAATTCTGATAAAGTGCCTTCAAAATATTTCAGAAAAAAAGATGGGGCATAAATGAATACAAAAAAGAAAACTTTCTAGGGAAAAAAAATTTTCTGAACCTTTTACCTCATTGCTAAGGAGGAGTACTGGAGAAGACCAACTTCTCCAAACCTGTCTATCCTAGAGATCAGCAAAAGCCTGATGACGTTCAGTGGTATATTTAGAGAGAAGATTTCACTCTAGGAGTCCTATAAAATTACCAATTACTTTCCAATGGTAAATTTTTATAATGCTATTTTCTCCAATATCATCATGGTCTTCTATTTCCAAATTACACGCTCATTTGTAAGTATTTGCCAAAGCAAGACCTACACATGAATGTACATAATACATGTTACTTCCTAAAGATAAAAAACATAGTACACTTGTTTTTAATACGACCTTTAGCAAAGTAGCATAAAGTGGAAAAAGAACTTTGCTTGTTTGATTTAAAATCGTAAATTCCCAACTTCTACCCCAGTATTTACTTATGTCAATCCCGTTGTTTCTGACCTTTACCTAAAATAGACTGCTGAGAGCAAACTGCCTCAGCACCGTTTGCCACATGGACACATGAGCATAAATAAGTGTATACACAATATTAAACCTTCACCACTTTACCAATGTTTCTCTTTGAAATGAAAACTTTGTGACCTCAAAACTAAAAGCCCCAGACCAGGTAAACCCTAAAGCCTCCTCTAAGTCAATGAGTCTCTCCGGGCTTTGGAGGTAAAGCAAAATATCATTATCTCTCCTATTTCTCTCTTACCAAAAATTTCCAGTATATTTTCTGAGACCTTGGAAGATTCTACAGGCTTTTAACTAACCCATCGTTTTGTGAGTCTAGGGTGTCATGACATAAGGATTGTAAAAACCAATCAATGGACTTTGTGAATAATTAGTGGAGAGCAGTACATTGACATTTACCTCTCACCGTTTCAATAACTTGGTAAGCGATCCTAAAGTCCATGACTTGAAATCATTTGTTAATTTTTTCAAGGCACAAATTTGAATTGTATGAGCTATGTACTCAGCATGCAGTAGTAGTCCCTTAACTAATAACATAACTTCCAACTTTCTCACATTGATGCACCTTTTGCTTTTTTTTTCTTGTTGTCATATTCACATACTTCTGTAGGTGAACATGAAATTTCCCTGAAAATTAATAATAATCATGACAAACTGAAAATAAAATGTTGTGGTAAAAATGAATATTTTCACACAGATAGTAGGAATACTAATTACTTTAATTATAGTCTCCTCAAGGGTCTAAAAGAGTAATAAATATCTTGGTTATACCGTAATGCACTTTACAGAGGAAAATATATGGTGTGATTGCACCATATATTTATGGTGTGATTGCAGTTATTCATTCAGAAGAACTAAGAGAAGGTATCAGGAACTGTCCATTGTATATGCCAAAGTTTATCCTGTTTGGTACTTTATAGTGATGGTTTAATTTTCAGCAAATTGTTTGATTGCAGAAGAGCAGAGTATTTGTTTTTTAAAGACTCTGCTAGCCTCATCACACTGCGAAGAAAAAATTAGAGGACATGGAGACATCTGTGCTGAAAAAGAAAATTCAATTGACTCTTTGATTTGGAAGCTGTAATCTACCAAATCAAAATAACTAACATGGGAACAAAATAACTAACATAAGAACATTTTTGTGAACGAATTCTTAGTAAAAATCTTGATACCTGTACATACCCCCGTATTTTAGCAATTTATGGTTTGTTTCTTTACAGGTCTGCCTCCAGCTAGATGGAAAGCCCTTGAATGTATGGAACGTCTGTTCCTGTTTACATCTCCAGTACCTGACCCACAGCAGGCATTCAGCATATGTAAGAAATACATAAATGCTGCCTTGCCAGCCCTGCAGTCCAAACACTTGTTCCCAGGCACCCCATAGACAGTCATTTTCCAATCACAGGAACTATCTGTTCTAGTGAAAGTTGTGGTGTGCTGTCTAAAAACACCTTTGGGACTGAAATGCTCACACTTCGGGTACCAGGAATGTTGCCTACTGACAATGCACGGCTAGATCCTCTCTGGGAACTACCTGTGCCTAAGAGAGCTGCCTCATTTAAGTTTTCGCACAAGCGCGCGCACACACACCCCCTCCCCACCTCCATCCCCTCCCCTGGGGCGGCCTGCATCCAATGATTGGTCTATGCAAGGACACAAAGTCCTCCTTAGGATCCGCCTCAAACCCTGTGCCATGGAACTTAACCTGAGACACCCATGGAGCTTTATAAAAACAGATGTCTAGACCTCATGCTAGATCTACTAAAATAAAAAATGTTTAAAAGCATGTGACTTTTAGTTTCAAAAAGTACATGCCAAAAGTTTGGTTTAAAAAAAGGTTTATTTCCATAAACATAGCAGTAAGTCCTCTGATTCCCGTGAACTTCTAGATCTCAGGACAAGTTGCTACCTGACCTTTAAAAAAAAATCTGTATCTTCTAGCCTAACACTTCTCAGCTAATGGCTTCTTTTAATCTCTCTCAGCTAAATTGGGAACTTAAAAGTTTATTTCTTATGTTTTCCTAGGCCTACATCTATTAATAGGTGGCTATAAAGCTGTACCCTCTAATTTGTACCAGCCTGATCCCCTTTAAGGCAAAACCTTCATTAGAACCACGACAAAAGGAATCTGGGCTAGACACAGACAAGGCTCTACATCTACAGCGAAGGGGTGCCGACTGCATCACAGTTGTAAATACATAGTAATCCCCAAACCCTGTTTCAGATCTTGCCATCATTATCCTTCAAGTAAAGGCAATACAATAGGTGTGATCATCAATGTTGCAATTCTGTGATTCACCTTAGAGTCTGTTTTTCTCTTAAGTAGAAGTTGCGGTGCCCACACTTTCTGCCTATGCGGTAAGATATTTTACAGAGCTATCCCTGGGATGAAAATATCTTCATTCCGATTGTAATAACTATATAAAACACAGGTCCAAGGGAAAAAAATTTAAATATGCAAAAATCCTTTAAAACTAAGCCTACTGGGCCAACAGTTGCAAAAAAAATTAAAATGGGCATATTGCTATTCTTTGGCTGCCTTGATTTCAATGCGCTTTCCATTTTCAGTCTCTATCTATCCTACACAGAGGTTGGCACTTGAACATAACTAGCAAAAAGAAGAGAAATGAGACTTGGAATCTGCGTGCCAAGATTCAATCTGCTGTGCCTGGAAAAGTGCTGAGACCTCAAAACATTAAGAAATCTGTTTTTCAACAGAAATGCTGACACCACTTATTTGTATCAATTCAACTCCATGAATTGTGTGGGTGCGGTGTGCTACTTTTATTCCTGAAGATGTTCTGTCCAACTCCAAGGCAAGTAAAGCACACAGAAAATTGTTTCTCCTGCTCTGAGTCTCCTCATACATTAGCCGGGACGTAGGTTAAAGGCACATTCTCGGGATCACAGGAAAGAGAGGAGCCAGTCATCTAAATGTCTCAGCAAATGCAATCGCTCATGACCACCACCACACCACACTCCCCCCAGATCTGGAACTGCTGTATAGCTGGGCAATCACCTGGGAGAGGGGGTGAACTACAGACCTCAGACCAAACCCACACGTTTTTATGCACCCTGCAGGATAAGAGTGATTTTAATGTCTTTAAATGTTTGGGGGGAAAAATTAAAGAGTAACATTTCATCATATGTGAATATTACATGAAATTCCATTTCTGAGTCCAAAAATAAAGTTTTATTGGCATACAGCCACTTTAATTGGTTTATGTACAGTCTAAGGCTGCTTTCACACTACAATGGCAGAGTTGAGTAGTGGTCACAGAGACCTCTGTCCCTCAAAGCATAAAATTATACTCTCTGACCCTTTCCAAAAAAAGTTTGCCAACCCCTGATCTAGAGCACCACAGGCTACAAGGCTGCTTGATCTGTGTCAAACTTAATCAAGTGAAGTGGAGGTATTATGCTTATTCTACTGATACAAAAAAATGGGGGTGGGGGAATGACTTTTCCAACATCATAAGGCTAGCATGAAGGAGAGTTACTCATGTTCCTTTACGCTGTCAAAAAGTTCTCCTTCACAACGTCAAAATGTTCCTCTACAGATAAGTGATGTCACTCTTTGGTAATGCTAATTAGTACTTGGTTTGTAAAAATGTTGCCATCCATTCAAGTCACAATAACATAATCAAAAGTAATTTGCATAAAACTTGGAACTTAATAGTATTTTGTGTGGTGAAGGGCCAAAGATGAAACTCTTGGAAAGCATATTCTATCTGAAAATATTAACCAACAAACTTGTCACTCAAAGAACAAACAGAAATTTCTCCCTTCAGCTCCTCAGACACCCCACCGCAGTGGAGAATCCTGGACATGCCATCTTTCCCTTGGACTCCTTCATTATTTCTCATGCAGATACAGCAGATCTTTCTGACAAGGTCAAACCCTTCTGAAATTGAGTTACTAAAGCAATTTTGTACATTCTCTCTAAACATGCCATTGGCCTTGTTGGCCCGAAGATACTATTCAATCAGAAAAAAACAGAATTTAATCTCTTCCACTGTTTTCTCTCTATATTTTACACTTGAGTAGCTACAGTATATATTTTAACCTTTATACCTTTTCTCTAATATATACAGAGAAGATATGTAATGATTATCAATTCACTTATTAAATGTAGAGAAAGTTTTATTAAGAAAAGTGGCCAAGCAAATACCGAACTAAAATCCCAGAAGAGTAAGATCTAGCCCATGCTTGACCAATAATTATGTGACTTTGGGGAATTTCTGGAACCCCCCCCTAAGTCTGTTACCTCACCTATACAGCAAGAGAGACTATGCCAACTCTATGGGTCATTCTTGCGTAAAATTCTCTCTGCTTCTGAACACTTGTCAAATGCTCATGTAATCCAAGTCTCAGTTCACTCATCTCTAAATTACAGACAAGACCTATGACATAGGTAATTAATTAAATTGCAAAAATGGACTTAAAGAACGATAGCACATAGTGCTCAAAAGATGGCGATAATAGCGTTCTTTGTGTTTGTAGATCATTTTAAGCATAATAAGCAGTTACAGAAGAGACTAGGAAGTACAGGCAACCACACAGAAAGTGAACAAGGTGCATCTTCTTTTTCAAAGTTATTGAAATCGTGACAGACTTTCTCACGAGGACAGGGCTCTTCTCACCCTGCTCACACGAGGCGCAACAATCCAAGCCTTTGCCAGGCACCCTTGCTCTACACTCATCCCTGGTTGGCACAGACCAACAGGGTGGGCTGCGGTCCTTCCACATGGAAAACAATGACAAAGGCACTCAAATCTACAACCACTTCTCTTTCTTTTTGGCCTTTTTTTTTAGATTTTATTTATTTATTTATCTAGACAGAGGGGAAGGGAAGGAGAAAGAGACAGAGAGAAACATCAATGTGTGGTTGCCTTTTGCGTGCCCCCAACTGGGGACCTGGCCTGCAACCCAGGCCTGTGCCCTGACTGGGAATCACACCAGCGACCCTTTGGTTTGCAGACTGGTGCTCAATCCACTGAGCCACACCAGCCAGGGCTACAACCACTTTTCACAGTGAAAGATCCCAGCAAGAAATCTCACTTAGAATATAAAATACCTTTTTCTATTGTATCTTGTTTTATTATGCAAGATCTTTTTATCCTTACGCAAGGACATTTTTTCATTGCTTTTAGAGAGAGAGGAAGGATGAGATGGGGCGGGGGAGAGAAAAAGAGACATCAGTGTGAGAAACAACGATCGGCTGACTTCCTCTGTGTGCCCTGTCTGGGGACCAAACCCGCAACCTGAGAGCAAGCCCTGACTGGAAATCTCGCAACTTTATGGTCTACCAGATGTTGTGCCAATGAAATGAGCCATACTGGCCAGGGCAATTCAAGATATTTTTAAGCAATTTCAATAAAACAAGCTCTGCCTTAAAACCAAAATGTATAATCTCAAAATTGAAGATTTTATAATCTTGAAAGGTCATTAATGTATGATTTCTCAATTATTGTAATTATCCTTACATTTCAATAGTTTTCTTTAAAAACCATAACTATTATTGAATTTTTCCAGCACTATGACTTCATACATCATAATCACAAAGGAGTTCACATTTAAACTGATCAACCATACCCTAGAGAGGGCTTAACACGACCACATTAACCTTTAAAATGTTGACATTTCTTAACCAATAATAAAAAGAAGAAATAGGGATAAATAGCAGAAGCACCTGATTTTCAGCAAGTGCTCTTTGGTTCTTTTCTAAACTCCTTCCATGAGATCATACAGTTTATGGGTTAAATCTTTTACTCTGTGTGTCTGATTCTTTTTATGAATGGAGGGTCAATAATACAATCTTGGTAATGTTCTAAGATTCAACACTTAAGGCTATGATTGCTTAAATATGATGCTCTCATAAAGATTTAAATACAAATATAATTCGATGTGACCTAAGCTTGATTAAAAGTGAATGGAAATATACAGAGCACTTAAGAACACTTAAAATATTTCTTAGATTCATTTATCCATTTATTCCTAATAGGCATTTGCAAGTAATACTACAACGGACCCTGGAGACTCAATGCCCACTATCCAGGGACAGTGAACTAATATTAATAGAGGATGATAAGTGCTGAGAAGATGATGTGGCCATGTCTACGGGAGTAGAGATGGGAGGAATTCAAATCAGATGTTAGGAGGCTGACAGTGACGCCCAGTGTTGCAGAGCCAGAAGAGATTTAATCAGGTGAAGTTGGAGGAGGTACAGAGAGACTTCAAGGTAAAGTAAGTGCACATGGAAAAGCACAGGGTGTACACAGTATAGGAGCCTAAAACTCTTTAGCCATGGTCTGAGTATGCAGTATTTTGGGAAAGCGGCCAGAGATGAAAATGCCAGGTCATGAAGAGCCATGTAAGCCATGCTAATGAGCTTGAACTTCAGTCTGAAAGCTCTGAGATTTTAAGCAGGAGAATGACTAATCAGTTTTGACATTAAGAAAAATGTAAACAAAGGTTGGAAAAGATATAGGGGTGAGTGGAAGGGGCACAAACTAGAAGAAGGGGCACCATTGAGGAGTCCACTGCAGTAATGGAGGCAGTAAACCATGAGCTGACGGAAGAGACCCCTGGTGAGAGAGAGGGACAGTGACGCAACAAGAAACGTTTGGTCAGACGGGGTGCTTTAGATGACTAGGGGGTGAGTGTGAATCTAGAACAACTCCTGGATGTACAGCTTGGACAACTTCACAGACCGTGGTAGTAATCGCTGTCAGGGAGAAGACAGGAGATACACGGCTGATCGGCTTTTTATTTTTGACATTTATTTATTACATAGAAAGAATTTCACTTATCAGCAAGATTTATTTTTTAATTAACTTTCAAAAGTTCTAAAGAGCCAGACTATTAGACAATAAACACAGAAAAGACAGGCAGAGAGGGAATTGAGACAAATTTTCACATACGCCCAAAGAGAATAAACAGCATCTCAGGTTGTGGGAAAAGTGAGAAAAAAAAGGGGGGGGGAGTCAATTCTTGAGTTTCAATGTCCGAACCAAAATGAATAGGAGTGAAGCAAGGTTTAACACAGCTCCTGGGAAGAAAGACATGTAGTTTGTCAGCGGGAGCAGGTCAAAGGACCAGGATCATTTGATAAGTGGTGGAATTCTCACGCAAGGAGATATTTGAAAGGGTAAAAGAGACCAAAAGTAACAAAAAATATTTTATAGAAATTACGAAGATTTGACTACTTAAATGTATATATTAGGGGGAAGGCAGACAGCTTAGAAAATATGCCTGTATTTAGACCTAAGAGCTAGCGAAATGAAAGATGTTGACATGGCTTTACTTTGTCAAAAGCAGCAGCAAATGTTCACACACAGCATTACAGCATCCTATGGGAGTAAGAGCTTAGATGAATTCTTTTGGTATAATAAACATATCTGCAATTATGAGACACTTTTATTCCCATGTAAATATGCAGAATCAAAGCCAGAATCCACTTTTCAAGAAAAAATTGGCAAAGTTTCTGAAACAGAAGCCCCACTTACACCAAATCTGGTACTGTTGGGTGCCAGACATCCACAGCAGGCACAGACGGCGAAGCTCCTATTGCTTGCTTCACAGATTGCTGTCTGGTTGCAATTTCTAGTCATATGTGATTTGGTGGAGCAGAGAAAACCCCCTGGCTTTCTTCTAGCAGCTCTGCATCCAAAGCTCCATCCATCAAAATAAACATAATGGCCCACAAAGATTAGCCCCAGGTTTTGCCTCTCCTTAGCCATGAAGCATTCCTTTGCCCCTATGCAAAGGGAAAGCAGTAAGTTAATTTAGAAATGGTTGAACATGCATAGACTAAATAAGGATGATAAGAAAAAGAAGCATCCTCAGCTGTCATCCCTGCATTTACCTTCCATAAGCTCTGCAACTTTCCTCCTTCCTTGAGCTCCACCTTCCTTTTGTGTTTTGAATTAGGGCTGAAATCATTTTCACAGCATTGTCTTTCTTTTCCAAAAAAGAAATGGTTTAAAGGAGGTCATCAATGAATCATTCATGTATCCAATCAAACTTTTATACTATGTGCTCAGTATGTGTATCATTAGCAATAGAAAAATACACAAGGCATGTTCTAAAGCTTGTAGGAGCGTCTATGGAAAGACAGTTATATCTATACCTTTAAAATGTAATTTGACAGGTGCTATAATAGAAATAGAAAAAAGGCATTAAAGAAAAATCCAGAAGAAACTAGAAATGTATTTTATTTCATTTATATATGTGTGTATATTTATTTATATATATTTATATATAAATATTGTATATATGGTATATATTTGTGTGTGTATATAAATATGTATATGTATATATATGATCCAGCACAAATAATGCCCCTTTTGTTACAAAATCTTTTATTACAAAATCACAAACATATGATTCTGTAACATAACAATATCACACTCAAGCACACCATATATTTTAGGTGAAATGTTCAAATTAAAACTATAAATTGTTACACCCCTATGATTATCCTACCAACCACATCCAAGCAGGCATTACTTCTGCCGGACTATCTGTTTATTTATTTATTTTTTTTTTAAAAGCCCCTTTTTCCATCACACACACACAGAGAAACAAGAACATTTCAGATGGCCTTTCCATACACACTGTCTACTCTCCCCAGGACTGAAGAAAAGCCAAGTCTGTTCTAAGATCCTCTTCTACTAAATCATGCTAAAAATCAGGACCTAACAAAAAGATTAACTTAAAAATCATAAACCCAGGGCTGAAATACACACACACAGTACATGGTAGTCTGCAGATGAATATCTATTTCTTTTTAACCTGACACACCTCCTGTGGGACTAGGGCTCATCTCCCAAGTGTTCACGGCTCAGAAGAAGGTATGCACCTTCTTATATAACACTTATACTTAAAAGAAACCTCAATTCACCTGTAAAACGGGGGAGGGAAATAATGAAAGCACTATAAACAGGACCTCTTTCAAGAATAACTGTGGCACTTTTATACTTTCAAAATCCATGTTTAGGAGTTATACTAGGGTTAACCAAAAACACACCATTTTCACTCATCGCTAACTTAAGGATTTATTTCATTTCCACATTCTTTGGGGTTCATGTAGCTACTACATGATAAAAGAAAACAAATGGGAACACAATTCAGACATGAAGTGCAGAAGGAGCAATTACTTTCTATACGTCGTTTAATTTTCTGAGTATTTCTCTCCTTGCTTAAAATGATTCTTCACAGCAAATGACTGTAAGATTAAAGAAGGTAATCAATCTTGTTTTAAGACACTGGAGACATTTTTATGTCTCTGACAGACAGAAAAGGACCGAACATGTTAACCAAATGATGATATTAAAAGAATATATATCCAAAACTATCCAAAGGACAGGTCACAGTAGATAAATACATCTGACCAAGTTTCAGCTTTAGAAGGGAACACAGATGAGGAAGAACAACAGTGGCCACCTACACACAATAGGGTTAATAAATTACACCCAGGTGATCCATCAGTGTGATAAAGGTTTTAGTCAGCTCTTATTCACATGTATATGTATTTCTTAAGACAACTGTGCCTTCAGCAAGGGCATTAGCTAACACTGATAGGGATATCCAAATAATACAGACTTATACACACACACACACACACAGAGAGAGAGAATTTCCCCTCACAACCAGTTTTCTAAAGTTTTGTGAACATACTATTGGACATAGGAACCTACAATGAAAACAAACATTCTCAATCTCTCTCTGTGCCCTCCTTCTGCGCTCTCCTCCTTATTCACACACACATAAAATATCTCATTGTAGAAATACGGGGTCTGTCCAGAAAAAGTCCAGCCATTGTTAATAAAATGAGATCAGTTTGTGCAACATCGATGTAACCTGGCAGCCAAGGAGAGTGGACTGGAATGTACATGTGTGAACAATGATGGCTTCACTGTACTAGTCAGTGGGGGTGGTAGATGCCATTGAGTGAGCATGTGTACTGTGTGGTCATTGCATTCAAAATGACTGAGCCAGTAGAACAAAGAAACTGCACCAAATTTTGTGTGAGCTTGAACATTCCACCACGGAAACTATTTGGATGATTCAGAAGTCCACAGCTATGGTCAACTGGTGACTGGCAGCTTCATCACAACAACGCATCCACTTATGGATCACATCTCTTGCAGAGATTTTCAGCAAAACATCAAATCACCCAGGTGAATTAGCCAGATGTGGCACCCTGAGACTTCTGGCTTTTCCCAAAATTAAAATTACCTTTGAAAGAGAAGAGATTTCAGACCATTGATGAGATTCAGGAAAATATGATGGGGCAGCTGATCGCAATTGGGAGAATTGTGTGAGGTCCCAAGGCACCTACTTTGAATGGGACTAAGGCATCATTGTCCTATGTACAATGTTTCTCTTATCTTGTATCTTCTTCAACAAATGTCTCTATTTTTCATATTACATGGCTGGATACCTTCTGGACAGACCTTGTATTTTTCCTTGTTAGAATGGTGTTTCTTTTGCTATTTCTCATTGATTCTTTTTCTTGATCTAATCATTCCAGAGTATTCTGAATGTACATCATCCAATAAGAAAGGCTTCAGTCCTTAAATTGTTTTTTGATCTCTGAATTTTTTATTGAACTCCTGTTCCCCAAGGGATGCCCCACTTCTGCTGCCTTTAAAGCCTCAGAACTTTGGTGGAGGTCTTCCAGATGGACTGTATGGAGTGGCTGTTGCGAAGTGTGGCACCAAGATGGAAGTCCTCCCCTTCTTCCAGTAGGTGGCGGTACGTGGCAATCTCAGCCTCCAGCTTGACCTTGATGTTCAGCAGGACCTGGTGCTCCTGGGCCTGGCCCTGCCCCTCTGCCAGGGTCTGGGCCAGCTCTGACTCCAGGTGGAGCAGATCCCGTTGAGCTGTTCCATCTGCATGGCACAGCGTGTCTCCACCTCCCTCAGGCTGTTCTCCAAGCTGGCCTGCAGGTTTCTCATGGGTCCAGGTCGATCTCCAAGGACAAGACCATATGTCTCAGCTCTGTGAGTGTCATCTCAGTGGTCTGCGAGGTGACCACTCTGGTGCTCTCTTCAATCTGCTCGGACTAGTACTTGTCTAGCTCTTCCTCTAGGTTCTTCCGAGCCAGCCCGTCATTCTGGGCCCAGATATCTGCCATACTGAGAGTTGGGGGCATCCAACTCCACGGTCAACCCAGAGTTGGAGATCTGGTTTCATAGACCATTTACTTCCTCCTTGTGGTTCTTCTTCATGAAGAGCAGCTCCTCCTTGTGAGCCTCGATCTCTGCCTCCAGCTGCAGCCCAGTGATATTGGTGACATCAATGACCTTTCAGAGCTCACCGATGTCACTCTCCACAGACTGGCACATGGCAAGCTCCATCTCATTCTTGACCTGAAGTCATTAGCAGCAAGACAGACACTGTTAATCTGCAGAATGACGTGGGCACTGTCCATAGAACTTGCAAAGATGTGACCCCTCAGGTTCTCAATGGTCTTGCAATAATGCCCCCAGTCTCTGACCGGGGTCCCTTCTTCTCCAGGTGTTCCTGGACTTTGCTCCCCAGTCCCCAATGGTCAGCCTCCAGGCTCCTCACCCTCTTCAGGTAGGAGGCCAGGTGTCATTAACGCGTTGCCTAGTCTCCTTCTTGCTCTGGGTGCCCCCTATGCCTGGCAGACTCCTGGCTATCCCTGCAGCCAGGCCCCCCTATCCCCAGCTACCCTATACACTGGTGAAGTGGGACACGGGAGACTGAGCTCCTGGCACCTGCATAGACGCTGGCCGTGCTACTGGCCAGCTAGACCCCGTGGTGCCATCTTCCAGGGTCTGGTATTTTGTGGAGAAGCTGGAACAGGTGCTGTTCATGGAAAAAGGTAAGAAGCCAAGACTCAGGTTTAAGCTGCCAGTTCTTGGGATTTTATGGCCTTCTGCATAAAGGGTTCCAAGAGGGTATTTCTTAAGTTTGTTTCACCACTGGCATTATTTACGAATTCCAAAAGATAAACACAATCAAAAAAATGTGTGCAAAGATTTTATCACAGAAAAAGGAAAGTTGGGGGTGGTGCAGAGATCCCACTGCAAACATTCTGGATTTACTTGGGAGAGCTCAATATCTGTGGGAGTGACTGTGTTCTGCTGTAATGCAGGAAACAGCTTAGGCCTTTAACTGCTCTCAGTGACTGTGAGTGCATTAAAGGATTAGTATAAGAAGCATGCATGACATGAATGAAACCACATTCCACACACCACGCACAGCCAGCATGTACTAAGGGGAAGACAGAATATAGAATTCTCATTCATAATGTATGCATGTTCTTTCCAAACTAAATGATAAAGTAAATGCAAACACAATTTTAGATAAGAAATGCAGAACTAGCAGTTATCTTCTATAACCAGTTTAATTTTATGAGTATTTCACTCCTCACAAAAACAAAAAAAAAGATGATTCTTGGCAGCAAATATCCATTCGATTAAAGAATGTAAACAACCTTGTTTTTTAAGACTCTGGAGAATTTTTTTATTTCTCTGATAGGAAAAAATCTAGCATGCTAACCAAACTAGAATATAAAAAGAAGTCTAAATGTATACACACACACACACGACTCAAAGCAGCATTAATCACAGTGACCATGGCAATCTGTTTCCAAAAAGGTAATTCCAGAATATAGCTTCTCCACAACTTAGGGTATTCCGGGATATCTCAAGGATTGCTATAAAAATATCATCATCAACAACCATAACAAGAAAAATGTTACAAAATTTTTATTATGCTGTGAATGCAGCACTTTGTGGGGGGACATTAAAATGACAAAAAGGCGCCCTGGCTGGTGTAGCGCAGCGGATTGAGTGACAGCCCACAAATCAGAAGGTTCGATTCCCCATCAGGGCTGGGCTGCAGGCCAGGGCCCCGTCAGGGCATGTGAGAGGGCAACCCACGGGTCGGTGTTTCTCACAGCAGTGGTCCCCTCTCTAAAAGTAAATAAGTAAAATGACAAAAAGGCATCATTAAAATCAATTGTTCTATACTTTCAAAACAATTTGAGGGAAAAAGATGGAGTTGTGGTTTCTTTGCAAATAGCACTAAATGAAATGGCTTGTTCTCATGGCAGAAGACCACACCCAAGGAACTCAAAGGATGCTCCCATCATGTGAGGTCTGAGCAGGGATGTGGGAAGTGGCAGAACTGACCGTTGGTGCCCTTCCTACAGGTCCTCCTAGAAACTTCTTCTTCCCTCCCAGGGCCCCATGTTAACCCACCTTCTACTGAACGACTTAAACTTTTTTTCAGAGGTTACAATTTCCAGAGGTTCTCAATTGCATCCCAATGTCTTATTATCAAGCTTTCTTGCCCCAAAACACAGTTCCTTCCCTAAAAGTAATTATGGTGCCAGGTGGTCACATAATGATGTTTGAAAATCTTGACAGAAATAAATTCATAACACAAAATTTAACAAAAAAAACTGCACCATTAAGAATGAATTTAAATAGAAGGCTATTACATGCTCTAATTATTTCCTTCAATTCTATTAGAATTGTTTCAGAGATTTATACACGCTCATCACTACCCACACCTCTGTTAGAAAGCTGCTCTGTGCTTGTAAAGGACAGTGCTCCAAGTGACCAAGGGACCTCTGAACTGAATAGCTAGACTTTTTTTAACCTCATCATGGATCATTAATTTATGCCAATCAGATCGATTCACTGTTTCTTGGCAGTAGCCAACCTCCAGCCTGGGTCTGCGTACATGCACCTTTTCGTATTGTTTCTGGATTGTTTCGTATTCGCCTTGTTTCTGTATTTTATCATCCGTAATAAACGCCGTAAACATTGCTAAGTCAAGACTTTATCATGGTTCCAACCTTAAGCTTTATATTAAATGAGTCTTCCTAAGTAATTCTTCATATTTATCCATCCATAAACACAGCAGGAATAATTTTTGTTTTTGTCATAAGGAAAATGTTACAGATAAAAGGAAAACACAGAGACAAAACCATTCAAAAATGTATTTTTATTCCAAAATTTTAACTTTTGTAAGGATGTTTAACAACAGGTACTTAGAGAAAAAGATCCACACCCAGGTAACAATTATTCTTTCCGTGGTGGAACCAGCAGTTTCGTAGCAGCAAGGAGCTCCACACAGCTGCAGACATTGGTTTGCAAAATTCAGTGAATGAGTTGTTTCCATTAGAAAGTTAGAGACACAAGGAAGAACTCAAGATTTCCCTAATTTGGGGGACCAGTGCTAGGCAAAGATTAGATGAGATAGCTACATAGACAGACAGACAGACAAATTGTATCTATATGCAAAGTGCTTTTTATTTTCTACCCATGGTGCGTGAAATGCTTAGTCATAATGAAGACAGACCAAGGACTATTTTCTAACTTCAAGCTTTATATGGTTACACAACAACAAAACAGTCCATAAGTGAAAAAAGAAAAACCTACTGAAAAATGAGAAATAGATAACTTTCAGTAGCAGTCAAGGGCTGGGGGTGAGAAGTGAAAGACACGAATATGCTTGTTTGCCCCACTGTTCTGAAGCCTGGCTAATTTTATAAACAATTCCACATGGCTCATTTTGAACCACACATGCGACCATCGATCTTTAAAAATCTAAAATAAACAAAATGAATAAATAAAATGCCAACTTTCATCTTTTAGTACGAACATGTTATCAGAAGAGACAATATTTCACTTCCTGGATGTTATACCAAAGGAAAAGGATAAAAAGAAAAGAAATTAAATTCTGTTTTCGGCAAACTTGGAAGGATATGGTCTTCTCAAAATCGCGTAAGCTCCCCAAAGCAACTGCAATTGGATAACAATCTTACATAGAAACAATTGTAAAGGAACAAAGAGAACAGTAATTTGGCCCGCCCATGGTTGATTACCAGTGATACCAGCTAATATATTTTCTCTGCTTGTGTGTGGTACCCTGAAGTTCTAAACCTGTATTTTCTGTATGCAAAGCTGTCTTATCAATAGAGTAGCAGTCTGAGCAGAAGTGAGAAGACAGACATGAAGACAAAGTAAAGGGAAGAGTGAGGTTAAATAAACAGCAGAGACAGGTCCAGGAAAATACCAGGAAAAACCCACCATGGTGCAGAGGAACCCACAGGAAAAGCAGAAGATAGCACCTCCCCAAAGCCGCACCCTGTGTTAAAATGCAAGGGATGGTGGCAGGGTGTAGGGATGGTGGGGAAGCCCTGCTGGATACAGTGTGAAGCAGAGAAGTTGGGGGGGGGGCACCCACACAGACACACACAAAGTCAATCGAAAGAACAAATAAAGGAGCCACACAAGAAGGAGCCGTATTAGAAGCACGCACTCTGCTGCTGTGGAAGCAACTAAAGAGAAAGCCTTTAGGCTGTTGAGTTTGCAAGGCTCCCTGGATCCTCCCACATCACAATACCTCTGCTAATACCGCTGAGGCAGGGAGACCCCCTTCATGCAACGCTGACTTTTACAGGGGAGGAAATGGCACTGTTACAACGTTACTATGAGGAAAACATTGGAGACAGAGCAGTAAAACTTATTAACAGATAAGGAACACACGATTTTTTTCTGCTATAGAACAGATTAAAAATCATACCCCAAAATTTGTCATTAATTTTATAAAATAATTGGAGCAAATGCCCTTCAAAAGGAAGACCATGAAGAAAAAAAATGGGAAGTCAACAAAAAGAGCTCAATTATGGGCTGTCAGAACCCAAGAAAAACTACGTGAATGAAATCTCAGAAATGATAAAAAATAAAATTACCGTAGGGTAAACAAATCTATGAAAGACATAGGAACATAAGAGCTAAAACATTTATTTTCTTGTGATGAGAACTTTTAATATCTACTCTCTTATCCATTTTCAAATATACAATACAGTATTGTTTGTCAGCTACAGTCACACACCACGCTGCACACGACTGCCTCCCTATTACTCACCCCCAACACCTGCCTCAGGGAATGACAGTCTTTCCTCTGTAACTATGAGTTTGAGTTTTTACTGTGGGTATTTTTAACATTCCACATATATGTGAGATCACACAGTATTTGTCTTTCTCTGCTTTTGTGGGGAGGGGAAGGAAAGTGAAGGGAACTGAGAATATTGGAACATGAGGAGGATGTCTGTTACTATATATTCATTTACTCTGTCACATTTTCAAAACATGTAAAAGTATTACCTATGTAAAAAAAACTCATGAATTTAGAGGTAAAAATTTAATTTTAATTCACTGCTCTTGTTCTAAGGAATCTGAGAGGATATAGGAAATTATCCATCTAATTGAGCCTCTGAGACCTACAAGAACTCAGTCGTCAGACATGAAACAAGCAATTGTACTTCTTTTGGCCATTATTCCTTAGAGCTCATAAACCTGTTTTGGTTTTCTTTTGGTATTTGATTACCCCCTTTATTAGGTAGAAATCGCAGAAGTGTGGAGTCTTCTTTCTGAGAGCACAGAGTATTAGTACACATAGAATTGGCAAGTGGAAAAATGGGTGGTAAGTATTTTGACTATTCACAAGGTAGGTCAAAATCCTACCTCCCTAATTACTACTCTTTGCTAAAGACTAATTGAGAAGAAAGCCAAGAAAACAAATGCAGAATAGAGAGGAAAAATTCTCCCAGCGGAGAAACAGTGGGGCTTGATATGATTTTATTCATCAAAATAAAATCACCTGTCACATTACTTTTCTATAATTTACTTTCATAAAGCATGGGACACGAGCTTTCTCCATAAATGACTATTTTGCAACTTTCATCACATCTCTTGTTCCACAGTGGCAAGATCAGGTAAGAAGTGTAGGGCTGGTTGAGGGTGGGGGAGAAGATGGAGGATGGAAGAGCAAAAGAGAGACATTTTCAGAGTTGAGATATTCTTTTGAAAACTGCTCTCCTCACCCTGGCCAGGTAGCTCATCTGGATACACCAAGGTTGTAGGTGCAATCCTTTGTCAGGGCACATACAAGAAGCAACCAATGAGTGCATAAATAATTGAACAACAAACAACAAACCAATCTCTCTCTCTCTCCCTCTCTCTCCCCCCCGCCCCCACCTTCTCTCTCTCTCAAACCAATGAATAAAAAAAATTTCAAGTGAAAAAGAAAACTGCTCCCTCCATGTAGCTGTGCATTCTATGAAATATGTGAATTTTTTATTTTAAAATATCTAACATGTTATCTTAAAACAATAAATCAGAAATATGTGTCTACTTACCAGCTGATTAGGAAAAAGTAACCAAAATCTTATTGAAGAGACAGAATCATATTAATTTGTCTAACCAATCAAAAGGAGTCATGCATATTAATGAGCTTTCAAGTTGGATGGGAACTTTGGTTACAAGGCCAATAAGTCACATTTGAGTAGGCTTCACTGGAAAATATTGATTTATCACATAGCTTACCACACTCTCACCTACCAAAAACAGAAATGTTCCACTCATTTGGAGGTTGCTTAATAATACTCTGTATTATTCAGATGATAAATATGAATTCAGAAGTAAGCACATAGTAAACTTATCCAAGCAAATAAAATAGCACTACCAACTCATGTACTTTATTTATAAGCTAGTTCCTTAGACCTTATTCAAAGTCTGTTTTATCTTAAGTTAAAATTTTTTTGAAGTTTTACCAACCAACAACAAACTGAAAAATTATATTAGAAAGGAAAGTTCATCTATTTAGAGATAGATTCAGCTATAAGGATAGATACAACACTAGAGAAAGTGTTTTTAAAAAAACATTAAAATAAGAATATGCAAAAAAACACAAAGCAAGAAAACACAGCACAGATCCACTTAATACATGGACAAATAGTCCTCAAAACCTTAACCCATCTAGTAGAAATCACTGTATTACAACTTACTTTTAATGTGTATGATGTCACCCTAACCTATCTGGAAATAAATTGTGTTTAGCATTTTCTCTTTAAGAAGTATGTAGTATAATTGAGAAAAAATTCAAAAAACTGGTTGAATTTAAAAGTTTTGTTAGTTAAAATGTACATAACATAGAACTCCTACAATAGTTTTCAGATGCATTCACTTTCCTGTATTTGTACAAAGAGTTACATTGACAATCTGACTGGACCTGTTTAGGAAGAAAGAACAACTTAACCCAAGAAGCTACTTGTATGAACCTAACATGTGTTGGAAAAAAGAAAAGTCATTAGACTGGTTAAAGCAGAGGAGTGATAATTAGGAAGAGCTACAGATTAATAAAAGTCAGGTAAAAACACTAAAGTGAGTCCTGGCCATTGGGGCTCAGTTGGTTGGAGCATCATACCATAGCCAGGTGTGTCAAACTCATTTTCACCGGGGGCCACATCAGCCTTGCAGTTGCCTTCAAAGGGCCAAATGTAATTTTAGGACTGATAAATGTAACTACTCCTTAACTAGGGGCAAGGAGTCTGGCACTGCCACCATGCAGAAACAAGGTGCCAGGCCAGGTAAAACAAGGTGGAGGGCCAGATTCAACCCATGGACCTTGTGTTTGCCACCTGTGCCATAAACCAAAATGTTGCAGGTTCAATCTCTGTGCAGGGCACAGACCTAGGTTATCTAGATTGTAGGTTCAATCCACGGTAGGAGCACAGATGAGAGGCAACAAATCGACCTCTCTCTCATATCAATGTTCCTCTCTCTCTTTCTCTCTCTCTCCCTCCCCTGACTCCATCTCCCTTTCCCTCTCTCCTTCCCTTCCTTCCTTCTCCCCTCCTCACTCCCTTTCTTCCTCCATCTCTAATAGCAATGAAAAAATGTCCTCGGTAAGGATTAAAAACAAGAAACAGTAAACCGAGACCACTGAATCCTAGCACACAAGCAGGAGTCACTGAAAGTCTTAGGTAAAGAATCATGTGAAACATGCACACATACAGTGTGCACACATAATCTTTGACAAGTATGCCAATAACATACAATGGGGGGAAAATAGTCAATTCAATGACCAATGTTCAGAAACTGATATGCACATGCAAAAACAATGAAATTGGGCCCATATCCTATACCATATACAAACAATAACTTGAAATGGATTAAGGACTTAAAGAAAACTTAAGGGAAAATCTCCTTGACATTAGTCTTGGCACTGATTTTTTTGGATATGACATTAAAGCACAGACAACAAAAGCAAAAATAAACAATTAAGACTACGTCAAACTAAAAAACTTTAGCAGACCAAAGCAAATGAATAAAAAAAGAAAAATCAGCCCTGGCTGGTATAGCTCAGTGGATTGAGCACAGGCTGTGGACCAAAAGGTCGACGGTTCGATTCCCAGTCAGGGCACATGCCTGGGTTGCAGGCCAGGTCCCCAGTGGGGGCCACATGAGAGGCAACCACACATTGCTGTTTCTCTCCCTCTCTTTCTCCCTCCCTTCCCTTCTAAAAGTAATAAAATCTTTAAAAAAAGAAAAATCGGAGAAAATATTTGCTAATTTTATTAGCTGATAAAGGGTTAATATTCAAAATATATAAAGAATTTACACAACTCAATAGCAAGAAAACAAATAAGCCAATTACAATGGGCTGAGGACCTGAACAGGCATGTCTCCAAAGATGACACACGAGGTGGCCAACAGGGACATGAGAAGGTGCTCAGTGTCCCTACTCACCAGGGAAATGCAAATCAAACCACAATGAATGAAACACCCCCTCACACTTGATAGGACGTTTATTATAAAAAAAATAGATAACAAGTGTTGGTGAAGATGTGGAGAAAAGGGAAGCACTGTTCACCATTGGTGGGGCTGTAAACTGGTGCAGCCACTATGGAAACAGCACGAAGTTTTTCCCAAAAAATTAAGAATAGAACTACCATAAGATCCAGCAGTTCCACGTCTGGGTGTATATCCAAAGGAAAAGAAATCTGAACCTTAAAGAGATAGCTGCACCCCCAAGTCCACGGTAGCATCACTCACAATATCCCAAATGTGGACACAACTGAAGTGTCCAGCCATGAATGGATGGAGAGAGAAGACAGCTAGACATAGATATAGGTACACATATACAATGGGATATTATTCTTCCATAAGAAAGGGACTCCGGCCATTTGCAACAACGTGGATAAAACGGAAGGGCATTATGCTAAGTAAAATGAGTGAGACAGAGAAAGACAAATACTGGCTGATGCCGCTTTGATGTGGAATCTTTAAAAACCGTCAAACTCGCAGTGACAGCGGCATGGATGCTGTCAGGGTCTGGGGCAGAGAGAAAGTGGGGAAACACTGGTCGAAGGTGCAGACTTTCCACTGTAAGATGAATACAGATGAGTTTCGAGGATCTAATGTACAGCACAGTGATTATAGTTAATAAAACTGTATCTGATACTTGAAATCTGCTGAGACATCTTGTGTTCTCACCCCTAGAAATAAAAAAGTAAGGCGATGGATTTGTTAATTAAGTTGACTGCAGTAAATATTTTACGACATGTATGTTTATCAAATCATCACATTCTACACGTTGTCAATATACACAATTTTATTTGTCAGTTATACCTCAATAAAGCTGGGGGAAGAACTAAAGTATTTACTGAATGTAAAAAAAGAATGGTGGAGGGAGCTGTTTAAGAAATATTAATTAGGCAACACTGTACAATCAGGACGAGAGCAGGTAGTCTCTCTTTCTCCTATGGCAACAACCTAAGTGCAAACATTTGACTTGGAATAGATGTGTCAAAATCCAGATTCCCAACAAAAAGAACAAATGATGAGGAGAGAAGAGAATGCTACATATATCCTTAGTCCACAGCTTTACTTATGTCTAAGACCAAGTCCTTGTAGGGCCCGGGGAATATGGATATCAGACTGGAGGGTAAGGGTTGCTTTAACCTCTCTTTATAAGCTCATCAACAGTGTGCTAATAGTTCACATATTTAAGCAAGATAGTCATAACTCATTTTAAATGGTGCAATTGCCCAATAAATTGTTTGGAACTTTTTAAAATCTTCAGTGTTCTATAAAAATGAAAGCCTTTCCAGAATAATTGAAACCAGTAATGTAAAACAAATGTAGTTCCTTGATAAATTTAGTTTTAAGTAAGCTTTAATTTATATGCTAAATTTTTAATTTAGTTCAAGTTTTGGCAGAGACATGTTTATTTTCATTGTTGGCCTTCAAAATTCTAGCTTAGGAAAAAATACCTGCCTCTTTCCAATTTTCTGCATAAAATGGGAAATTTTTAAGTTATAAATGAGAAGACTCGCCATATTGCTTCTGGAAAGGTTACAAATTGCAGCAGACACTTTAGGTGAATTCTTTATCAGAGGTCTTACAGCGTGATATGGATCACCCTGAAATCTTCACGAGGGTTCTTACATATATTTACATTTAGGCTATGTTTTGATGGAAAGAACATAATACATTATCATCTAAATGGTGTACCAAAATATCTGTCTTTGGAATACCTGTTGAATACCCTAATAAACTTTGATAAATCAATTTCAAATAAAATTTGTCAAATAAAACTCATCGTTTTATGGAGAGTCACAAAACAGATGGATCATTCCACTGGGAGAAAACCTCCCAGCAGAAAAACATAAACACAGAGTCAGCAGATCTATATTAAAGGCCTTGTAAACAGCTTAAAAAATAATAACAAGATCTAATGTGCACTTCTTCATCAATATACTTTGGCAGAAATTAACAAAACTTTCAGATATTGAGAGTTATAGCTGTTGAGACACAATAAGAGGTAGCATTCATCTTTTGCACGTTTCTAAATCCCAGATCAATCTGATGAAGGATTATTTCTCGGTGAACTTATTTACATGAAGTTTTATAAACATATTATTCAAACTTACTTCTTTGTGTCAGGACAATATAATTTTTTATGGAGTAGAATAACAGCCTGTGAGTCTAGATAGAGAAGCAGGTCCCTGTAATAAAATGTCTTCCCTTCAACGGTGACGGCAATGTCCACGAAGGCACCGCTAAGCACCTTTGTATCCCTGAGAACCACGTTGTCAATCAACCTGGGTAACAATAGCTGGCCACTGGCCATCATTACTACGACTGGGAATATCTATGAATTGGGGGTAAACTAATATAAGGATGTAAAACCCAGATAATATTGATACGCCCTAAAATCTGCATCCTAGTGATGTTAATTATTCCCCAAAATGGTATATTTGCTTTAGAAGGGTTGTAATAGATAGTGGTGAAGACTCATTAGCTTGCTGAACTCTAGCAGCCACTCAGGAGCCTGAAGCATGGCAGAGGTAGTGCCAACATGTGTATTATCTTGGGTGGCATCTCCTTTTTGTACCAGGACTGCTAACCACTTAATAGTCTTAAAATCCTCATTATTGGGTAGAGCACTGGCAGATTGGAGAGGCATGGAATTAAGGCTGTTTTTAACAGGCATATGTCTTATATTTCCCTGTTAGATACACTACAGCAATTTTCAGAGTCCAAATAAAGTATAAGAGGGACACAGGTACTGTTAATACCTCACTTGTCTTCTAAAAATCATAGAAGGCTTGGGGAGTCCCACATCCTTTCTTTGGGACTAAAGATATCACTGAACACTTGAGTATCCAACAGATGAAGCACAGAAGGAGAGCCTTCCAACATTATCTCCTCTGCTTTCCTGACCTGAAAGAAAGAGACCCACTCCCTCTGAGTAACTTCCTATCAACAGTGTTCAGAAAAAAAATATTTCAAGACAATTGGGAGTTGGTGGGCATATGGCATATGGTAGAAACTCACTTGGAATTGATCATGGGAATCACTAAAAAGGATCAGAAGTGCCCGTTTTTAATTCCTGGAGTTCCTATAAAGTCCCAAGGAAATCGTTATAGCTTTACTAATTAAGATGCATAACCCATACACAACTAGACTACAAATACCCATAACAGATGTTTTCTATGAGACAGAAATTGAAACTGCTGGAGGTTTACCAGCTGCAGGATTTCAAATGCAGTTATGCGAACACTTGTTTCCAACAACTCAGTCTGCAAAGAAAATCTCCCACACAAC
The DNA here is from genome assembly GCA_004026765.1 of Micronycteris hirsuta. Classification (NCBI taxonomy): domain Eukaryota; kingdom Metazoa; phylum Chordata; class Mammalia; order Chiroptera; family Phyllostomidae; genus Micronycteris; species Micronycteris hirsuta. The sequence goes on along the minus strand of PVJI01000029.1, from coordinate 56,554 downwards.
CCACACGTGAGAAAATGACATATACACCTTCAATCTCAGGACACCTTACATTTTGGTGAATGACCTTGAATTTTGGCTTGAATTTTCTTTACCGCCAATAGCTTGCCAGATAAAGCATTCCAGAATTGGATCCTATTATTTAATAAACTAAATCCACAGTTCAGAGTCAATCTATCTGGGTAATTGAATATATCTAAAGCTAGTGATGGGAATTAAAACCGATTATGCTATGAGCCCTGACTTCAAAATTATTAAAATGGTTGGAGTGGGTGAAATGATTTCATAGAGGGAAATGTGAAATATATAAAACTATATGTACCTTTCCTATCTACCATACACACCATGCAGTCAGCCTTCTGCATCTGCTGTTCCACATGCACAGATTCAATCAACCACAGATAGAAAATATTCAGAAAAAAATGTTATTTTGTGGCTGGCATAGTTAGGCCTATGATGGTCGTATCTGTACTGAACATGTACAGACTTATTTTTTCTTGGTATTATTCCCTAAGCAATGTAGTGTAACAACTTTGACATTGTATTAGATATTATGAAAAATCTAGAGATAATTTAAAGTATACGGGGGCACACGCATAGGTTACGTGCAAACACTACACCATCCTATATAAGGTACTTGAGCACCCTCAGATTCTGGCATCTGTGATGGTCCTGGAACAAACCCCCTGCATATATGGAGGGGCGGCTGTACATGCCTAGCACACTCTGGGGGGAAGTGTGTATAATGGAAGGAGCCCTGGCTGGAGTCAGGAATGCGTTAGTCCCAGCTCTGTCACTGCCTTGTGGGAGACCTTGGGCAAACTACGTGACTGCTCTAGGTTTAAGCTGAAGCATTAAATTATTTAACATACATCATTTGAATACAGACCTACAAGAACACAACTTCTCCCAGCTGTAAAAGGGGGGAAGTTAGACCTAGTTTATATAATGGGTATTAGAAGTCAGTGAGATAACGGGTGTTTCTGCATCCAGGACACATCAGTTCCAGTCCTCTCCCACCAGGCCTGCGTTAGGCCTGACACCCACTACAGCAAGTGCTTCAGAATTTCTCGTCACCTTTGTCATCCCTGGGTAAAGCCTCTGCCCTCCTAGTCTACAAAATCCATTAAGGTAGGGAGTTTCTTCTTTCTAGTATACAGATTCATCCTGTGAACCTGCATACGCCTCCGCACCTAATAAATTTACTTGTTGAATAAATAAATCATCTCTTAATCCTTAAAATAATATATTTTACCCTTTTATAGTTAGGGGACTGAATAATGAGCTACATTATATCTATAAAGTTAGATGATCAGTCACTTCTAATTCCATACAATTAAGATTCTTGTATTTTCTGATAATTATATCATTCTTCCTAAATAATTGCCACTTACTCATATTCATTGCTTATTGGTTAAATAATAACAAGTTTCTCAAACTATAAAATCTACTTTCTACTCCTCTATCTTTAAGGAAAATAAAATATTTGAATTTAAAAAGATAGACTGGCTTGTTTATAACGAAAACTTTATTCTCACATGCACTCACAAACTATCTAAATTAGGTCATTCCTAAGAAAGTCTCCCAATTTCCCAAACCTAAATTTCCATATACTTTTCCCCAAATAAGAAGCTAGCAGTCAAGAGTGATGTTTAAAACATGGAGGCAATTATTTCCCTAAACCATTTCTCTGACAAAATTTGGACTATTTCGTTTTAAGGGCAGCCAGATGAACATGCCTAGCATCTTTCAGAAGATAACTGTGGCCCCCTTGTCTGGGGCCCTGAGTAAAAAATACTTGGTTAGATGCAGCAAACGTCACTAGGCTCCAGTGACTGAGAGTCATTATTTTCACACAGTCCCCATCGGGAATGCCCCACACAGACCACTGCACAAACTAGCTTTGCTAAATCACAAGTTCAGGTTTACAGAATGCTCAGCTCCTCATAGGCTTGCCTCACCGAGTTCCCAAACCGGCCAGCTAATCGCACTCGTCTCCAAAGGCAGCCTCCCCGCTCCCACTTATTGCACGCCTTCTCCACTAAAGGAATGAATCTGGGCACTTGGCACATATTGCATTCTGCTACATCAAAAGGACCTCAGAAATTTGTTTTAAGTTAGTAATTTAACAATCCTCTAGATTCAGAGAAGTGTTGAGACCAAAGTCACAAAGCTTATAATGACAAACGCGGAATGTGACCCCAGGTCAGACTTCACATCTGACGCTGTTTAAGAGAGACAGCAGATGATTTATAATGAAGGCCCCAGTGTGGCGCACAGAGTGTCTATTTCACTACACCTCGCCGCCCTCCCACCTCAAAACAGAGAGTGATGTCCAGTGTACTTTGAAGCCAAGATGGTAGGACAGTCAGAAGTCATAGAGGCATGTGTCAGCCATTGCCTATGTCCTCAAAACTTACAGTATCAAATCCTCTAAGGTAGCCTCCCAAAGCTTCATTTTTCCTCAGGGGGGACCATAAACTACTGTGTTCAAGAGAGAATTTCCATAGGAAAGCAGCCCCTGCCTCAGACAGCACCTACAACAAACACGTTTATGAGCAATCACAGTATCAGGAAAACATATTGTGAGTCTTAGAAACAGCATATGCCTCCTTCACGGGGGTTGCTATGGCACTAGGCTTGCTTTTTCACTGCATTTCACAGTAAAATGAGGGTCTATAATCAGATATTATAACACAATAAACAACAGCATCGACTTCTGTACTCCTGTTGTGAATGGTTTCCCCATGCTTTGATGGAAAATGTAAATTTTAATGTCTTATGTGTTTTCTCAGAATAGCTTGGGACAGATTCTCCTTTCAGGAAGATTTCCATACTTACCATTTCCATCCAAGGCCCAAAGATGACAGAGTTTACATATCATAAAGCGAGGACACCCTCACGCACATCACGCAACCCAGTAAGAGAGGAGGCATGACAACAACGTCCCCGAATAGAGCAAAGAAACACAGACGGGGGACTGTGGCAAGGATCAGCAATGACAGTCACCAGAGGCTTTGTCCTAGGGTTCAGCTAAGGCCTCTCTGAGAGCCTGTACCAAAAATAAAAAGCAAGAAGCAATAACACAGTTCACATAACTTTCCTGAGGTAAAATATATGATAGATCTTGGGTAATTGTCAAAACCAGGTAATACCTTCAGGGAATCTAAAATTCTCATAAAACACTGAGGTTTCTGGTTCAAGAAAAGGCTTAAAGTTACAGAAGAGCATTGTTGAATCGCTGGCTCCTCGCTGTGTTTCAGCCCTTGACCTAAGTCTCACTACTCGCTTAGGTCATCAAGGGCTCTCTTCCGTCTTGAGAAAGCTCCCATACCATCCCACACTGAGCCATCTGCCACTCTGCAGGTCAGGTCCAGTGTGACCAAGACTTAATTCCTGTCAAAGATATGTGAACTACTTTCAAGTTAGTGTTTGGGTTTCTTCAGATACATACCCAGAAATGGAATCGCTGGGTCATAAGGCAGTTTCATTACTAATTCAAAAGCCTATATGCACCCCTATGTTCACTGCAGCACTATTTACAATAGCCAAGCTATGGAAGCAAGCCAAGTGGCCATCAAGATGGGTGAATAAAAAAGTGGATATTTACATATGATTATTACCCAGCCATAAAAAAAGAATGAAATCTTACCCTTTGCAACCCCAAGCATGGATGGACCTGGAGGGTATTACACTAAGAGAAAGAAATCAGTCAGAGAAAGACAAATACAAATAAACAAAATAGGAACAGACTTACAGATACAGAAAATAGAATGATGATTGCCAGAGGGGAGGGGTGTTGGGAAACTGAATGAAAAAGGTGAAGGGATTGAGAAGTACAGACTGGTAGCTACAAAATAGTCATAGGAATGTAAAGTACGGCACAGGGAACATAGTCGATAATATTGTAATAGCTACATATGGTGCTAAGTGGGTACTGGATTTATTGGAGGGACCACTTTGTAAAGTATATGATTATCTAACTTCTATGCTGTACACCTGAAACTAATACAAAATAATATTGAATGTAAACTGTAATTAAGTAAAATTTAAAAAAATAAAAAAGATAATGTGAACTACTATTTAACTACAGTAGCTGTTCTATTCATAGAAATTCCACCCATATCAAGACAGCTAAGATTGAGTTTGAATCTGAGTTTGTATTCTTCCATTCTGTAAAACTCAAGTTATAGATATTTCTACTTTGTCAGTCTATTCTTTAATAAATTTCCCTCTCAACAGAGATAATGAGACAGGGGTCAAACAGATGTTCAATGACATCATGTTACATTTTCCCAACTAAATTGCTTATGTGCATTTTCATAAATGTTTTAACTTTTTAACGTAGAATATAAAATCCTTGAAGAAAATGTTTGTCTTCTATATATTAGCAAGATACATGCTCAATACAACTTCCAAATCACCATTAATACAAATCACCACCATGAAGAATATTAAAAATTCTAGTATATGTTTTCAACTATATGGAAACAAATCACATGAATGAAAATCATCAATGAGTTTTACAAAGATGATTTTAGAAGCTGTTTCATAGTTTAGTGTGAATATATTAATAGGTACGTATATGGGATAACTTCTAAAATGAGTTTCAACTATTTAGTTTGCTACTGCAAAGTATATTCACAAACAACAGAAATCACTAATATGAAGAAATTAATTCATCTCTAATACACAAGACATTTTTACATATTTTCTCAAAGATTTAGAAACCTATTAAGCACCATGAAGATTAAAAGGAAGTAATTGCATTGGAAAAAACATTTTATTAGAATGAATTATTCTTTTTTCCTTATGTATAATATATTTATAGAACAAAAAGACCAAACCTACTTTTACTCTGATGTCTAGGACTCACTCCCCACCCTTTCATTGATGACATAGATAACAATCAATCCTATTTTTCACCTTTTAATTTATTCTACCTAGTGAAATAAAATTCACCCTTGCCCTATGCCACTTTACCTCCCCTTTGTGCACTTATCCACCACGTAGATATTACTCACTGCTGCCAAGCAGTGTGCTGAGTGTGGGGGGGTCCATCTGGTGCCCCTGCCTTATCCCAATCTCTCAAGTGCCCCAGGACTCGGCCCTCAGTCTCATTCTCCAGTCAGTCTACATCCACTCATTTGGTGGTTCAGACAGTCTCCTGGTTTGGTTAGCATCTATATTATGTGGATGACCCCCATATCTATACACAAATATATTGCAGACCTCTTTCCTGAACTGCAAATTCATGTATGGGATTGCCTACTCATCCTCTGCTCTGGATATATCCTAGAATCTCAAACTTTTAACAAACCCAACACTAACTCCAGATCTTCTCCACCAAGCCTGCTCCTCCCACAGTCTTCCCTATTTCAGTTGATGGTAAAGTCAACCTTCTAGTTAGCCAGACTGAAAACCCTGAAATCATCCTTGACATCTCTTTCTGACACATCCCACATCCAACATATCGACAAACCTAGTGGCCCTATCTTGAAAGACAGCATATCCAGAATCTGATGACTTCACATCACTTTCACTACTACCATTCTGGTCCAAGCTCCAAAATCTCTCTCCTGGATGACTTCAATGGGATGATCTCCCTGCTTTCACACTTGGCATCATTTGGTCTTCACTCAACATCACAGCTAAAGGCATCCACACACGACTTCCTACTATTCCTTAAACAGTCCTGGAAGGTTCCTGCCTTAAGGGCTTTACACTGACTATTCCCTCTGTGTGCAACACAAGTTCCCCAGCTACCCACACAGCTAAATACTTAAAGTCCTCAGAGTCTTTCCTCAGGTATCATCCCCCTAACGGGGCCTACTCTGACAACCTATTTAGAGTCACAAACCATACCCAACTCTGGCACTCAAGATCCTTCTTGACTTGTCCTATCACCTCTTGTAACTAGATGCTTTTCTCCCCAAAAGAGAGGTGAAATTGTTGGGTTTTGTCTAAAGATATATAAAAAGTTTCAAAAAATACTTGGCACATAGAAGGTGCTTAATTAATATTCATCAAATGGGCAGGTAAATTGAAATTAAGAACACAGACTCCCACCTTCAAGTATCTCCCAGAAAAGTAGAAGACAAGAAAATCAATGATTAAATTTTAATAGTAAAGCCTATAATACACACCAGCATGAAAAAAGAATGGAAAAATATAAGAGGTACATTTTTCTCTAGCCAAGATGGCTTTGACTGTATGATTTCTTACTGAGCTTTATCAAAAATACTATATAAAGAATAATTATGTATTGAATTGCATATTTAGCCATCTATTTTTCTTTGTTCTTACTTACCTGACGTTATCTGAACAAGAGGTAGAAACAGCTAGCATACAATCGTGAGAAGGCCATTGTTTATCTAGTTTATTGTGGTGGACCGAAGAATGAGCCTCCAAAGACGTCCACCTCTAATACTGGAACCACGAATATGTTAGGTTACAGGGCATGTGCGAAGTACGGTGGCAAGTGGAATTAGGGTTCCTCATCACCAGACCTTAAAATAAGGAGGTCATCCACGATTCTCTGGGTGTGTGTGATATAATCATAAGGATCCTCCTAAGAGGAAGAAGGAGGCAGAAGTAAGTCAGAGCTGAAGATGCTACCCTGCTGGCTTTGAAGTTGAAGGAGAGGGGCTACGACCAAGGAAGCAGCCAGCCTCTAGAAGCTGGAAAAGGGTAAGAAAATGGGTTCTTCCCCAGAGGCTCCAGAAAAGAGCACAACCCAACTGGCATCCTGGCATTAGCCCGGCGAGACCGTTTTAGACTTCTGACCTCCAGCACGGCAAGAAACAGGTGTGTACGGTGTTCAGCCAAATTTGTAGTAATTTCTTACATCAGCAATAGGAAACTAATGCATCTACTGAGCACACAATTATACCAAATGCATAACAATTTCAAGAATACAGAAAAAAGTGAAACCACTATTCCCCTGTTGTCGTTCACCCCATCCAATCTTCAGAAGGTGAATGTGCATGTGTCTGTGTGTTGCGTGCACTTCATAGTTTCTTAAATAAACACAGAATTCCAGTGCATGTGTCCGTGCAGGTCCACAACCTGGTATTTTCTCACAATATTGTAGCGTATTTTCCTGTCGGGATACAGAGAGGCCCTACATTTTTTTAACACCACATAGTCTCGAACTATAAAGATATAAAAGTTGAATTTAACCATTCCCATATGAAATACACATTTAAGATGTATCTAACTGTACTACTTTCATAAACATAAAAAATATATTTTAAAAAGCTTTTGTAAAGAGTAAGGGGATATGGTAACTGATACAGCGCGGTGAACATGGGAGAAACACACGTAGTACTGGGACCGATCTTTAAGGAAGAACCTCTTGTCCCAGCTGTGAGTCTCTTTACGAATTGGAACTACCTGAGCTTCAGACTACCTCCCTCAAGGTCAGACCCTTGGGAATGGAAGACAGCCTCAGCCATTGACTAGTGGAGGTAGAGCATAAATATTTGATCATTTTGGCACAGCATGGTGCTACACTAATAAACCATGTCAGCTCTAAAGCTCCCTATGTGGTTGGCCAAGGAGACACCTTGACCTTTCCCTCTGCCCAAGCCTCTTTCCTCTGCCACCCTTGCACTATGTTGTTCCCAAGGACACTCACTAACAAACACCCCGCACACCAAACCCCATCTCAGAGTCTACCTCCCAGATGACCCACACTGAGAAGCTCCACGTCTTCAGTGTGAACACCCATTACTCTACTGTGTCACACATGGGACGGGTTACCCCTGCCGGAAACACAATCAGGAACTATTTCAGTTGATCTGCGAGTGGAATCACACAGTCCCATACTCCTGTCTTGTTGGCAAGGACCCTGAATGCCTGGTGCTGCCTTACTATTCTTATTCCTCCTTAGGGAAGGTTAGCTTTCTTTGTCAATAAACAAATCTGATCCATTCAAGTCTGACTGGCGTCTTGTCTTTCTCTTCCCCGAGGGGCATCTTTTCCCTATGCCGTGGCTTCTTCTTTTCCCAGAAATATGTCTTTCTAACGGCAAGGTACTAAAACCTAATTTCATAACTGGATGAGAAGGAAACATCCTGAAAACCTTTCCTAAAAAAGAATCTTCAGGTTCGGGCACAAAAGCCTTTAAGAAAGCCTGGTGACAAAGTCAAATACTAATAATTTACTGAACACAAATTCTCATTATATAAAAAAGTATCTCTCCTTCAAACTTCAAAATGTTATGAGGACAGCACAGCAAAATGTACGCGTCGGATGCAGAGAGGCACCAAAACACTGTTTTCATTTTAGCAACATGTTTTGTTGTTGTTGTTGGAATGAGAATTTTAAAAATAAAACTACCATTAGTTTCTTAACAACATGTGATTATTTTGTAAAAGTCAACCTCCAAGAAACACGAATTCCATCATCAGCTCAGGGAGCAGACACCATGCCATTTTTTCCTAAATGCTAAATGACACAGGCAGCAATAAAATATACAGAGAAAGAAACATGTCACAGAAGGATGTGACAATTTTGATAAATGATGATAAATGGTGATGTAGAATAGCAGTGTCTAAGCTGCTGTTTTCAAAAACATTTATTTTAATAATGATTTTTCCAAATATCATTTTGGAGAGATATTTTGTATAAAGTCAATGTCAAACAAAATTGGTAATTTATTAAAAATTAGAGTAGAAATATATTTGGTTTAAAATAAAATTATAATTTTACTTGGAAAGACCATGCTCTTTAGATCCAGTGGTTTAAAATGTTAAAATATCACTATTATCTCACTCAGTAATTCCACTCCTAGGTATAAATCCAAGAGAAATAAAAACATACATTCACACATAAGCGTGTACCTGAATGTACAGAGCAGCATTACTCATAATGGCCAAAAAGGGGAAAACCCAAATGTCCATCAACTGATGGATGGATATACAAAACCGGACATGTCAATACAACATGCTATTATTCAGCAGCAAAGAGTAAAATAAAATAAAGTACTGATGCATGCTACAACATGGATGAACCTCGAAAATACACTCAGTCAAGAAAGCCAGTCATGGAAGGCCTCATGTGATACAATTCTAGTTATATAAAATACCCCAAACAGGCAAACCTGTAGAGACAAAAAGTAGGTAAGTGGTTGCCTGGGGTTGGGTGTGCAGAGGGGGTGGGAAGCAACTGCTGATGGGTATGGGCTTTCTTCAGGGGCTGACGAAACATTCTCAAATCATGCATGGTAACGAATGTGTGTCTGCAAACATACAAAACCACTGAACTGTACACTTTGAATGGGTGAACCGCATCCCATGTGAATTATAGCTCAACGAAGTGGTTTAAAAATGCTGGTTAAGCCCTGGCTGGTGTGGCTCAGGGGATTGAGCGCAGGCTGGGAACCAGGGGGTCACTGGTTCAATTCCCAGTCAGGGCACATGCCTGGGTTGCAGGCCAGGTCCCCAGTGAGGGCCATGTGAGAGGCAACCATACACTGCTGTTTCTCTCCCTCTCTTTCTCCCTCCCTTCCCATCTCTGTAAAAATAAATAAAATCTTTTTTTAAAAAAATGCTGGTTAAAAAGGCCAGGTCTGTCATAGCTGCTTAAAGCTTAAGTAGACTTTTACCAAGTATAAACCCCTAACTATCAAAATGTTTGTTACTGTCCCCAAGTCCTACTTCATTTCCTTATGTAAAAAACATCTGCCTATCCCACTAAAAATACTGCAAGAAGTGAAAAGAAGAAATTGCTTCTAAAATTAAATGGTGTTTTGAAACAGATTTCTCCTTGGCAGATTTAATTTTTGCGATCTAAATGTAAATAAACCCACACTCTCCAGTAGCCACGGTTAAATGTGGAATCTCAGGTAAGTAGCCCTCAGTACAGAAGCACATGAACAGACCTCCCCCCACCCCAGCATGAGCCAAGAGGACTAAAGTTTAATATATTAGCTTGAATTTTAAAAAGTAAAACTAAGAAGGCAAATCTGTAACCAAAAAAAGCATATGAGTCTCATAATTTTAGAGTAGAAAATATTTTAAACATCCATCTACTCGGGATTACTGAAACTTCAATATTTTAGAACTGATTCCATGAACTTTATGATATTCTCATATAACCTTACTACTTTGACTTACTACTTCTGTTTACATTAACTTGATTCCTTTCCTTTTTCTTTTTTTTTAACTTAGCCATACATGAAGCCATAATATCAGTGAACTTATAGGTTTAGCAAGCTGTTTATATTATCCTAACAAACACTGAAATAAATGCACAGTAAAATTAAAAATGCTGATATGTATATCACCCAAAAACACCTTGCACATGATCAGTAGCATGTACATCAGTCTGGGAAAACAACTGATCTAGTTTTATCTTCTCATTTTATGCATGAGGAAGTTGAACTTACCAGTGGCTCCCAAAAATCCGTGCACACCAGACTCACCTGGAGGGCTTGTGTTACAAAGCAGATTGCTGGGCTCCTCTTCCAGAGGGCAGGTCTGAGAATTTACCTTGGTTATCAGGAACCAAGTGGTGCTGATGCTGCAGGCCCAGGGACCACCCAGGAACCACTGACCAAAGCCAACTTACCAACAGTTAAGAGTCAGGCCAAAATCTAAACTAGAACTCAGTCTTCACTTAGATGCTCCATAAATATATGCTTTATCAAAAATGTTTAATTTTGCTAAATTCTATTTAACTTTCACTGAATTGTATTCTTCGCCCCCCAGAAGTTATTATCAAATGCTAAAAATCAGGTTTATGCATTTTTAAGACTTCTTAAAAGAGTTGTTTTAAGATAGCGATTTATAAAATTTAAAAAGAACATTGCAACCCCTGCCCAGGACCCTGAGTCCTCTTCCTTGTTCACATACCTTCCCGTACCCCTGAGATAAACCTTATCTTCAACTTTGTTTATCTCTTACTTGCTTTTCTTGGTAGTTTTATCATGGTTGTTCCTCAAAGTAATATATCATTTAGTTGTGTTTTGAGCTTTTTATTATATCTTTTTATGCAAATTACTTTTTAACTCAGTCTGATGTTTTTGAGATGTAGCCCAGTGGTTTTTACCAACAGTTCATTTCTTTTACAGCTGGACAGTATTTCACTACAAGAAAACAACTTTCAAATTTTTATTTTGAAAAAATGATAGGTATACAGGAAGTGGCAAAAAGTATCACAGAGAAGTCCTATCTACCCTCCACCAAGTTTCTTCCAATGGTTATATCTTAGCTGTCTATAGTTTAATAATAAAACCAGTAAATTGTCTTTGATACAATGTTTATATTTTATGCCAACTTATTATATACATGACTCTCAACTTTAAAATCATGCTATTAATAAACATCTGAGTTATGTCCTTTATCTGTTTTTTTTTTTTTTTCCTGCAGTTGAAAACAATGATTCTGCCTGTTAGAAAAAAGGAAAATCCAAACACTGACACCACCAAATGCTGGTAAGTATGTGAAGGGACAGGAACTCTGTGAGAATGCAAAATGGTACAGTCATTTTGGAAGACAGTTTGACAGTTTCTTACAAAAATAAATATACTTTTATCACATGGTCCAGCAATCATACCCCTTGGTATTTACACAAAAGAGTTGGAAAATCACATCCGCATACAAACCTGAAGCTTTACTCATAATTGCCAAAACTTGGAAGCAACCAAGATGCCCTTCAGTAGCTGGACTGATAAATAAATTGCGGTACATCTAGACAATGGAATATTACTCAGCGCTAATAAGAAATAAACCAGCAAGCCATGAAAAGACACGGGGGAAACGTAAATGCACATGAAGTGAAAGAAGCCAGTGTGAAAGGCTACATACTGTATGACTCCAACTATATGACATTCTGGAAAAAGCAAACGATGCAGACTGTAACACAGATCAGGGGTTGCCAGGGGAGGAAGAGATGAATGAGCGGAAAAGAAAGAGATGAGTGAGTGTCACTGCCCCAAAAATCACACTCTGTATGAGACTGTGATTGATGGTGGATAATGTCATTATACATTAGTAAAAACCCATAGAATGTACACCAAAACTAAACCCAAACATAAACTTGGACACTGGGTGATAACGATGTGTCAATGTAGGTTCATCAACTGGAACAGAAGTACTACGCTGGTGACGGATGTTGATAATGGGGAGGGTGGGTTACAGGTATGTGGGGAGCATGGGTATGTGAGAAATCTTTGTAACCCCCAACTCAACTTTGCTGTGACTCTAAAAAATAAAGTCTACAAACTTGCAACTATAGGATGAGTAAGGCCTAACTAAGGCTACAATATAGAACATGGTGACTATGGTTCATAACACTGTACTGTATAATTGAAATTTGCTAAGAGAATAGAACTTAAATGTTGTTACAAAAATAATAAAAGTATATATAAATACAAGGTGTGTCTGGAAAAAGTTCAGCCACTGTTAATATAATGAGAACAGTTTGCACGGTATCAGTGTAACCTGGCAGCCAAGGAGAGTGGACTGGAATGCGCAGGCGTGAACAATGATGACTTCACTCTACTAGTCAGTGGGGCAGCAGATGCTGTTGCGTGAGCATGAGTACTGTGTGGCTGTCACATTTACAATGACAGAGCAAGCAGAACAATGAATATGCATAAAATTTTGTGTTAAGCTTGAACATTCCTCCACAGAAACTATTGGGAGGACACAGGCTTTCGGGGACAATGCAATGAGTGCAGCCTAAATAAAAGTGTGGCACCAATCCTTCAAAGATGGTTGAGAATCTGCTACAAATGATCCACAATCTGGAAGGCCTGCAATAAGCAGAAGACCTGAGAATGTTGAACATGTATGGGCTGCAATTAACAAAGATCAGCAACTGACAGAGCGAGAACAAGAAGCTGATCGGGGGATTCCAAAAACGACTGTGTCCAAGATTCCGATGCAGGATCTTAGCATGAAACGTATCCTGGCAAAATTCATTCCACGGCTTCTGCTACCAGAGCAGCAGGAACATTGTGTTGCAGTTGCTAATGAGGATTCAAACAGCCACCAATGAACCAGATTTCCTCAAGAAGGTCATAGCCAGAGATAAATCATCCATCTACAGCACCCAGATGAAGGCCCAGTTGTCCCAGTGGAAGTCTCCTCGTTCTCCACACCCAAAGGCGGCTCAGCAAAGTCATAGCAAGGTCAAGACCATGTTAATTGTGTTTTTTGATTTGGAAGGTGGTGTCCATTGTGAGTAGACCCCTGCAGGCCAAACAATAAGAAGTACTACTCGATGTTCTTTGTCAGTTGAGATGCAATACAATGAAAATAGCCTCAGCCATGGGCAACCGGTGACTGGCAGCTTCATCACAACAATGTGCCTGCTCATGCATCACGTCTCATGCAGAGTTTTTTGGCAAAACAACAAATCTCCCAGGTGACTCAGCCCCTATACAGCCTAGTTTTGGTGACCTGCAACTTCTGGCTTTTCCCAAAACTAAAATCACCTTTGTAAGGGAAGAGATTTCAGACTGTCGATGAGATTCAGGAAAATACAATGGGGCAGCTGATGGCAATTCCAACAAAGGATTTTGCAGAGTGTTTTGAACAGTGGAAGAGACGCTGGGAGAACTGCGTGAGGTCCCAAGGTGCCTACTTTGAAGGGGACTGAGGCGCCATTTTCCTATGTACATTCCTTGTGTCTACTATCTTCAATAAATGCCTCTATTTTTCATATTACATGGCTGGATGTATTAATTAGCTAAATGGGAGGAACCCTTTCATAATGTATACATATATTAAATCAACACGATGTACACCTTAAATATCTTACCATTTTGTCAGTTATACATCAACAAAGCTAAAATTAATTCATTAAATAGCTAATGAGCAAAAACTAATATTAAACTCTATTTTTTAAACAACTATCCTGTGAATATTATGATCATCTCGTTATATGTATGAGCTTTTCTCCAGAGTATGTACTCAGCAGTAAGAGTGGTAGACCAGACAGTGTCTTAAACTTGAAAAGATAAAGTCAAAGTTTTCCAAATTGGTAGCAGCGACTTTCCTTCTCTCCAGCAGTCTGAGTTCCCAGTTCCTGCAGCCCATTATCGCTGAGTTTAGCTTTCCTGACACACTGAGAAAGGTGAGCCATCATGCTCTCTGCCTCGGTCTCCGTGATAACTAATGAGACTGTGAATCTTCTCATATGGTTTTTGGCCATTTGAGTCTTCTCTTTCCTGAGGTGCTGATTCAAGTCCTTTGCCCATCGTGGTTGAGGTTTCTGGTCTTTACAACACAGCCTGTTATTTCCTTATTCTAGATACTGATCTTTTTCTAGTAATACATGGTGGACAAAAGTAAGGTTTACAGTTCTCAGTACATGAAACACAGCTTATTCTTGTATTATTATTCATTGATTATTTCCCATGCAAATAACTGCAAACCTACTTTTGCCAATCCCTATATATTTTACACATATATCTGCTCCCAGGTTGTGGTATTTTTTTCACTTGAGTCCTTTGATAAATAGTGTATTTGTGTAATAAAATTAATTTTCCCCTTTATGGCTGATGCTTATTGTCTTTTTTTTAAAAATTCTTCCTTACCTTAGGATCATAAAAAATATTTTTCTCTATATATTTTTTCTAACAACTTTTAGCTTTGCCTTATACAACCTGAATTAACTTTTTAATACATGATATCAGGTGATGGCCATTTTTGTCCTCCATACATAGCCAATTGTTACAGTACTGTTTATTGACAATTCTTTCTTTTTCCACCTGTCTCAAACCCAGCTCTTTACAAAACAAAGGTACTCTACATACATGTATGTGTGTGCCTACATTCTCTAGTCTCTTGTCATCATTTATTTTTTTGTTTCTTCTCAGTCCCATACTGTTTTAATTGCTATAATTTTATAACAGAGGGTCTTAATATCTCATAGGTCAAGACTCCCTATGACTGTCCCATTTGAAGTTAAGAATCAGCTTCCATAGTCCATGGGTGAAGGGAGCTAAAGGAATTTTTATTTTAGTTTCATAACATTTTTAAAACAATGTGGTGAGAATCACATCACTTGTAGATTGAGATTTTTCTCATAAGTATGATTTATTCTTCCATTTATTAGATTTCCCTAAGTGTGTTTGTTTTATAATTTTCTTTATGTAGGTGTTGCCTGACTTTCCTTGGAGTTATTCCTAGGTATGTTATATTTATGGTGATACTAGTATAAATGGTATTTCATTACCTTTTCTAAATAGTTGTAGGAGAAAACAAAAATGCAATCAATTTTGTATCATACTGATTTTGTTTGCAGCATGTTGGCTCACCTCTTTCACTCATCCTAATACTTTATTTATAGATTTTTTGGTTTTTCTACACAAACAAAATATCCTCAATGACTAGTGATTACATTGCTTCTTCCTCTCCAATGCTTCGAATCCTTCTTTTACATCCTATGAGTTTAGTTAGGACTTCCTACAATACTGAATAGAAGTACTGCCTTGTCTTACTAAGAGTGTATGTATCTTATCTTGTTTCCAAAATTAAAATGGAATACTGTCAATGTCTCACTGTCAAATATTATGTTTGCTGAGTGTTTGTACTTTCTAATCATAGTTTGTTGATTTTGTATCATGAATAAATATCAAATTTTATGGGATGCATTTTCTACATCTACTGAGATGTTATTTATTCATTTAATTAAAAAAAATTTATTAAGTACCTATAATGTGTCACACTTTTCTAACAGTAGAGATAAAGCCGTGACAAATCAGATAGAAATTCTTGCCCTTGGGAATTTAGTTTTTATTACGGGAGAGCAAACATAATGAATAAATTAAAAGCAGAGTGTGTTACATTTGATCACCACACAAGACAAAAATGAAGTACCAAGAGGACTAGGTAGTGCTGGGAAAGGGGGACTGTGATTTTAAATGCAGTGATAAGAAATGGTCTCATTGAGAAAGTGGCATTTGACAAGGGCCTTTGACCAGAGAAGAAAGAGTGAGCGCAAACACAGTGTGACTAAGTACTGTAAGGCAATATAAAATTCCAGTACACATTTTAAAGACAAAAAGTTCATGTCTGGGTAGGTTAATAGGGAAATATAAATAAATGTTAATATGCTAATTTAGTTATTTAGTGCCTCTCACAAGCAATGAAGCTTAAATATCTCACATGAGCTATTAATAACAAAAATAGCTTAAAAAACATTATAACCATCAGTAAAAACAAAGTAACATTCTTGTTAAAAATACTAAACAACCATTTCAATATAAAATATAGAAAGTTAAGTAAGGAACAAAAATTATCCTTTTGTTCAGAGTAAATGTCATTAGAAAAGTTCAACTTGGGTCACACAAACATGTCAAAAAATAAACAAGAGTAAAATGTAAAAGGAAAAGAAAGCTGTTCGCAAGCTCAAGACCTAAAACTCATTATACTCATTAGAGAGATTCCCTATAAATTATCTGACCCAATCCAGAACTAACGCCCTAAAGAAACATGATCAAAACAAGGCAATCACTCAAGACCAAACTAAAGGAAAAGAAAAGGAATAGTTTCAAATGGGTTAAAGCTCAAGATAAATATGGGGCCCTCACTGGTGTGGCTCCGTGGATTGAGCACCTGCCTGCAAACTAAAGGGTCGCTAGCTGGATTCCAAGTCAGGGCACATGCCTGGGTTGAGGGCCAGGTCCCCAATGAGGGGCATGCAAGAGGCAACCACACATTGATGTTTCTCCCCCTCTCTTTCTCCCTCCCTTCCCGTCTCTCTAAAAATGAATAAATAAAATCTTTTTAAAATATAGAAATAAAAATTTGTAAAAGATAAATATGGGCACAAAACTTTAAAATTAATGCTAACAATGAAAAAGAAAAAAGACCCAGTGAGTCTAACTAGGCAAAAATAAATAAAGTGAAGAAAAAGAAATAAAAAGAAGTACATCTAAACACATACAGTTGGCCAAAGGAGAATAAGGAAACTCATAAATTCAAAGGTCAATGGTATGCTATGGAACACATTAGTTGAGGGGATGTTAATAGGTGTATATTTAGGGTTAAAAAAAAAAACTAGATTTTTTAACGCAGGACATCCCAGACTCTTTTAAAAGACTACTGAATCACGAAGCTATTTCCGGGGGTGGGAGGGGGGGTCAAGGAATAGGTATGCAGAGGCATGGAGTCCCTCCCATACCCCTTGACCACGGACCCCTTTATTTCGGCAAAAGCAACATGTTATTAGAGAAATGCTGCACTAAAAGATGGTAAGGTCAGATGGAATTCTTGAAATACACTGAAGGGTTTAAGGAATGCTTTAAAAAAGAAAAAGAAAATTTAAAGTGATTTCATGGTGGTTGCATTTCTTTTCTTCTAATTATTTTTGGCAGAAATCCAGCCGAAGAGTTGACTGGACTTACAAACATGTACATATAAATGAATCAAAGCTACAGAAGAGGGTAAATCAAAATCCCGAGGCACGTTTTTGTACAAATATCCAAGAGGATATTTGGGTACAAATTTTCTTCTGAAGTAGGCAGTCCAAATTGTTAAATCAGAGAAAGATAAATACAAGGGTTGGACAAGGCCTAACAGAAAAAAATAAAAACAAAATGAATCACCAGGGTGGAATGTTGTCCAACCAGAGTCCTGGATGATCTTGGAAACAACTACAAATTTATACGCAAAGTGAGGTCAAGTCATACGGATGGCCCAGGAATTGTCTCCTACAAAGGCTCTGAGAAAGCTCCAATAAACTAAAATTCAGCATGAATTTGTTAGAAGTGTAGGGAATGTTGATGGCACTTCCAACGGACAACAGAATCTGACACTGACACAAGAATGATCTAATTGAAGACAAACCATAAATATTGATATAGAATCCACTGCTATCTATATCTGTATAGATTCTCTCTATTTATAGGTAAATTTGGCATCTATAAATAAAGATATAAAACATCAGAAATTTTTGAAGTTAATAAGTTGAGTAATAAGTTGGTAAATAAGTTGAGTAATAAGTTGGTAAATAAGTTGAGGCAGGAAATAATGTTAATTTAGTCTTAGACAACATTCTGAAACAAAGGCTTTAAATTATCATCAGAGAGAGATTGTGCCCCAGATAGGAAGCTGGCCTGGTGGCAGAAAACAAAAGAAGGCATAAGCAAAATTTCAAATACAGTTCATCTAGCGATTTTAGTTTGAAAGCTACTCTCATTTTCATAATATTGAAAATGGGACACACAGCAAATATTCAGGTTTAGAAATAAGTAATGAAACTTCAAGCTGCCAGGGACAAGTGATGGAGGGTTATCTCACAGTCCTGGTAATGACGAGACTCAGAGCCGGTATCGACCGTGACAGCTCCCCTTCGGGGACACTTACCGTGTGCCAGACACCACGGGACGTGCTTTCCACACATCACTTTGTTTAGTTTTCACAACTTCCTGCAGAAGTAATTACCACTTTATTCCACAAGTTCACACACTAGACAATTTAAGCTTAGAGTGGGCAGTGACTTCCCCAAAGATCATTTATGTAAGTATGTGTCAGTAATAATAGCTACTAAATGGTAGAGCTAAAATTTGAAACCTAGCGACGGACCCCGAATCCTTACTTTGAACCACTGCACTAAGGGCTCTCAAATCTGAGCACGCATCTCAGCCCCAGAGGGCGTGCCAAACGCAGATTCCCAGGCCCAGTCCCCAGAGATTCTGATGAAGTAGACTGCAAGGGTCCCAAATTTATATTCTGAACAAACTGATGCTGCCCTCCTATGCCAAATGGTCTCGGCCACAGGGGGTGAAACAGAGGAAGAAAGAGATCACAGTAAGAACAGCCTCTAGAAAAGAAGTAAAGGTTGCTGAGGAAAGATGGCATGGAATTAATGGAAGAAAAGAATGAAACATCCAGTAATTCGAGTCAAGCTAATATTACATGGCAATACTCGTGGGTCTTTTCCTCCCTCGGTGAGCAGAAAGTCTTTCTGGGACTTCAAACTATTCAAACCAGCTTTGAGCACTGTGAATTTAGTAGCAAAAGGACGTTTCCATGTGCAGAACTCCCTACTCTAGCCACTGCCACACATTTTACCCACCTGCCCTCCATTGCCTAGATTTCCTTTTCCAGGAAAGAAAACCGTTCCCACTGTAGTCAGGGTGGTGACTGCAGGGGCAGAGGGGTAGGTGGAGGTGAAGGAAGGCATGTGGGGATAAATGGTAATGGAAAAAATATAATAAAAAAGGACAAATTAAAAGTTAAAAAAAGAAATAGAGGCTTGAGAAGGAAATAAGCCCTAAAAAGTGAATATATCATTTCCTATAGATTTCATTCAAAATGTAAATGATTGCTCATAAGTAAGCCATCGGTCTAATATAATATGGCATACCTAATTTTCTTAAAATTACAAAAATTCAGTGTTATTACTTTGGAAAGGAACCGTGGCTATCGAAATGACATCAAATTTGGTTTCAGAAGTCCTGTATCTGAAAATAAATGACTTCTGATGAGTCATTTTCTTCACCTATAAAAAAGAAATATTTCTTTGCAGCAAAGTAAGGATCAAATGTGGTCCTATTTGGGAAAGCATTTGGTCAACTATTAGACACTTTTCCACTCGTAAGTTTAGTTATTACTACTTTGGAGAACAATACATTTCATACGAGCTGTTTCTAGGTGTGCATTCTATTTAAGTTTACGAGACGAAACACCGAGTGAAAATCGGGCTTTTCTGGTGTGGGACTTGGTAATGTTTCCCCAAGGACGAACTCAATGGGGAAAGTCTAGAACTAAAAGAGAATACACACAGTTTAGTATTTTAGACAAAGAAGGACAGAAACAGGACTGAGGACAAGTCTCAAGTGAGCCTGATCTCCGCCCACAGAGGCTGTGACCAGCAGGCTCTCACACAAACTCTGAGGCAGCAGTCTCGTCTTTCAGTGGAGACTGGCCTGACTGTGAGCTACTGCCCCAGCATCTTCCCCTGAAACCTGTAAGAGATACGGGCTGTGCTCCTACAGTTGTGGAGCCTCACGTAGGGGCCCCGCAGCCCAGGTTCTGAAATGAGAATAAGGACGGGACTCCGCTCCCTCACAATGCAACAAGGGAGAGACCGACATTCTCCTTCTTCAGCTGATGGCAGACACTAAGATGAGGAAAGAATGCTCAGAAGAACACAGCCATGGCGGACGGTGGGGGACGGTGGATGAGACCAGCTCGGCTGTGGCCATCCTCAAGACTTTGGGGTACCTGTTGGCAGGTTTTCATTACAATAGGTTCAGGTCACAAACTTGAACATGAATCTTTAATAATAAGGTATCACTATATAGTAGTATCACTGGTCACTCTACACTATAAGATGTTAGGTAAGCTTCACACAGCCATGGATAGGCAAAGACTATTGAGATAGGCAAAGACTTCTTAGATCCACCAAAAGCACACTGATAAAAGAAAGAAATGAAAAATCAGGTTTCATCAAAATGAAAAAACATTGCATTTCAAGTGAAATGTCAAGACCACTTAAAAAGTGAAAAACAAGCCACAGGCTAAGAGGAACTATGTGAAAATCATACATGCAGAAAGGGATTTTATCCAATAATATCAAGTGCTGGCGAGGATGTAGAAAAACTAGAATCCTCATATATTACTGGGAGAACCGCAGTATTTGAAACTGCCACATTGAAACACAGATTTAGCACACAATCCAGCAATTCCTCTGCTAAGAAACTAGCCAGGTGAAATTACAATGACTTGTACACATGAGCCATAAAAGCCAAAAAGTGGAAACAATCCAAATGTCCGATTACCTGGTGAACAGATAAATAAATGCACCAGACCCATACAACAGAATATTCTTTGGCAATGATGCATGCTACAACATGGCTGAACCCCAAAAACATTAGGAGACAGAAGCCAGATTCAAAAGACCACATACTGTAGGACCCCATTTATATGACACGTCCACAAAAGGCAGCTCTACGGACATGAGAAATAAATGATTGGTTGAACGGGTCTGGAGGCAGGAGCAGAAGTGACTGCAAACTGGCACAAGATTCCTTTGCGGGGAGGATGCAAATGTTCAAAACTTAGGTGACGTGATAGTGGCACACAATTCTACCTAAATGCACGGATTTTACAATCGTCATTGAATTATACACTTTAACAGGGTGAATTTTATGGTGTATCAATTACATCTCACTAAAACAGTTTATAAATTAAAGAGATTTTAAAAAGATGCCATGGATAACCCTGACTACAAACCTCACTAAGAAATGTTAAGATATTTATACAGTGATGTGTCATTGATCCTGGTGTCACACTTCTAGGAAACTTGGCTCTTGGACACGGAATATGACAAAGGAAGGAAACACCCCCAATAGGGTATAGGATGGCCATCCCTAAATGTATATACTTAAGATCATAAGAAAAAATGGGAAACTCTCCCCTCACCCTTCCCCAGGCCTGAGATTTGACTTAATGACTGAATATATGTCTAAATAGAGGGCACCTGATTGAATAAGCTTGATTACATGGTTTCCCTCCACAGCTGACATGAACACAGTGACAGTCGGTACTGATGATACTGAGACTAGTATCAACGACTGTCCATCTGGATCTGATCAGCCCCTCACCGCGGACCACCTCTGAGGGCAGGGCAGCTGATGCTTCCCGGGCCCCGTGGCCAACAGGATAACGGCGTCTCTTACACAAGGTGGGAAGATAAAAAGTGTTTCTCAAAAGGAGGTCATGGGAATGGCCGTGGTGCTTATTCATGATACAGATTCTCGTCCTCACTCCAGAACCTCCAGGAATGGTGCCTGTGCATCTGCATTTTTAATAGGCACCCCGGGTGATTCTTATGCATGTTAAAATTTAACACATAAGGGATCTATTCTTAGAGAATATTTGAGATAGAAGAAACCTTAATCATCACCTAATCCAAACCTCATATATTATAGATAAGAACATGTGCAACAATGAGGTAACATTATATTCCACTATCCTCAAAGATTTATTTAAACTCTTAAAAAAAACTATAACTCTAGTCTTATAAATTGTCAAGCATATTTATAGACATGGGGGAATGTATAATGTACCTTGGAAGTACTGTCTTCAAAGATTAATGAAGACAAAATACCCAATCACTTGGAGAGATATGTCTTTCCTCTCAGGAAAATGAATCCAGAGCACCTCATTACCTGAAGGTGCTCACTAAATGAGTCATCATAATAGTTAAATTATTTTTACTTTTTTGCATGTTCAGTTTAATTACTGCACTATTTCCCCAAACCTACCTTCCCTGAGAAAGTACATAGTTGGATCGACAAAGAAAAAGTCAGCATTCTTACACATCACTAGCATCAAGTCATCATTTGCTCTGAATAGACATCTCTGATGCTACAAGTCATATTTTTCTATTAATCCAGCCTCATTTCTCCTGTGCGTGGGTCCTAATGCATGAGTGAGCGGGCACAGCTCCTATACAGAACCCTGGAAATCCAAATGCTTAAATCACCCCAGATTGTTACTTCACAGAAACCTTTTGTCCACAGCCTTTCTCACACTCAGAGCTTCAGTGAAATTATCTGTGCTCCATCTTTGTGGGATGATTTTGTCATTTTTTTAAATGGGAAAAATAATGAAAGCTAATATTAGAACTCCCTAGATCTAGGAATATTGATCTAACGGCTTGTCTACTACTAGGCTGGTGTCTGATATTTTCTTCATGGTAGAAACAGAAAAAAGAAAATCTGCCAACATCAATGATACATTGAGCTTGCCGTGGTAGGAAACGGTCCCGGGGTGACCCTGCCTAATTTTGTTCAGTGATGCTGGGCTGATGTTTAACAAGGGAGAAAAAATGCCAAGAGAGGAGGTATTTCCAAAACTGACAACTGAAGAGATTTTGGGATGAGCAAATCCAAATAGATAGGAAAGGTAATTACAGTAAGACCTTGTGTAATAGTGACTTCGATACATTCCTGCTACATGAAACATTTTGACAGTCTCAATCTTTTTTCTCTCTTCCTTGCTTTCATCTCTCTACTGCCATCTTTTTTTATTTCTGATAGATTGTGAGAGACCTAACATATGTCTTGAGAACAGCTCTATTTTCGGCTATTGAGAATTGTTCCTCACATCAGGAAGCTCGATTCTGGTCTGTATGTCTTTGCCAGTGAGGCTGGTTTTACCCTCTGGTAAAATGCGAGGTGGGCTGTGGACACCTCCACCTCATGAAATTCTTGCTTCTCTCCCCCAAGAATGTCACAGCTTTTCGTTCCCTTTGCTCCTTCCATGATGTCATCACTGCATTCTAAGAATTTTTCATAAAATTTCTTGATTATGTCAGCAATATGTCATTATTTTTTAACCCTCACCCAAGGCTATGTTTTTATTGATTTCAGATTACTATATATAGTGATTTTATTTTATTTACTAGTCCATATATACTAATAGATGAAATAACTATTTTATAATCAGGCAATGCAAGATGAACTAATGAATTTTGATTGAAGAGATAAAATCTGGTTTGGGCAGTGTAAAAAGGGTGAAAAGAAAGGCCTACAGCCCAGGAGCTCAGAAGAACTGGACAGAGATTTGTTAGAATGTTCCAGTAAACAAAAAAAAAAACAAAAAAAAAAAGGCTAGGAAAAGGAGTTAGAGCAATGGTGATTTCAGTGAGTAGGAAGGGCTCAATGCTGGCTGGATTGTTTTTAGTATATTTCTGTTGACCTAAAAATAACATGAATTTTTTTTCAATGACTAGTAGAGCTTTAAGAGAAAAAGCTGAAGGCTGACCTGGGGAGGATAGTAGGAAAAAATTAAAATGAACTATATGCAATGTCTTAGTCCTGAATTTTTCGGAGTCCATTACTATCCAATACCTAAAATTTTCCTTTCTGTAATGCACATGTTATATCAAGACTCATCATTCCAACAGTACCTTTGTTATACCTGGTACAGCCAAACTGTTACATGATGATGACTTCATTCATTCATTCATTCATTCATCGTTACTGAACTCCTACCACGTGTCACACATTATATCAGGGACTGTGTATATAAAGTTGCATAAAGCAAATAGTTTTCATGATCGCTCACAGCCCATACCTGCTATGGAGGTAAAGCACCGAGGCAAAACATAAAAGGCCTCCAGGTGTATATGCCAGGAAGCCAGGCTTCCCACACCTTATCCATACCTTTCTCCAGCACTTGGTTCCAAATAGCCAATCAGTCTAAAATTTTCTAATCATCTATTTCTGGTCGGTGACACAGTACTTTCTGATCCACTGAATTTCACAATAAACTAAAATTAGTCTCATGCCTCTGAGTGGTACTCTCGGTACACTGTCCATTCTGAACCAGTAAGAAGGCAGTGTGGGACAAAGAGGTGCCTCTCTCACTGGCTCCTCATCCTGGGACAATGTCCGGAAGATACAAGGAAGGGCAGTTAGATTTAGGGATTTCTGTGATGGGGGCATTCCTCCCCAAGAAGCAAAACTGCATCTATTAACCCATTTCATTTCAGCCACTGAGCAAACATAACATTGAAATAATGTGTCATTACTGCCAGTCTGGGATCTATCTAAAGCAATGATCCAAGAATAAGAGATTCCATAACCCATTATCCAATTCCACTTCATTCCTTTTAATTCTGAAAAGTATAAAATCTGGCTGCTTTGTAATGTTCTCATTACTTGCTTACAGTGAAATTTCAAAGATCGACCATAAATTATCTCTGTAAGACTCATTGTTCCATATGATGACCTTGAAATACGACTGTTCTCTTGAGAGAAAAATCAAAAACTATTGGAAATGCATTGATTTTTTAACCCCCTCCTTTTCTTTCTTTTCTAACAACATCTTTATCACTAAACCAACTCAGCACCAGACACAAGACAGGGGCTCCTCTTCTTCAGTCTCTCTGGTAAGAAAATAGCCACGAGCTATAAATAACAGCAGTGATTTCCCAACTTCTGAAATCTGCAGTGGCCCATCACTGCTTAATTTTAGGTTACTCTGCAGTTCTGCTTTTCTACTTTGCAATGAAAGAGACCTGAGACTGCAGTGGCGGGCACAGAGTGCCATTCTCACCATCTGAAGAGATCTAGGGTCCCTAACATAGTAAGCAATACCCTTGACACCCACCCTCTGACTACCTCTCCAGCCTCATTCCTACTTCCTCTCCATTTACACCCTACTCTCCAATCACTCCAAATCAGTGTTCAGTTCCCTGAACAGCCTGTTACCTCTCCTGGATCTGTGCCTTGTACATTTACAAATGCTGTTCCCCTGCTGACACTTGGGCATAACCACAGCATTTATCACACCGAACTGCAATGTGCTGTGTACTTGTCCATCACCTCTAACTAGACTGCAACTGTGGAAGACAGGGAGCCTCACCTACTTGTCTATAGTGCTGGGCATGTACTAGCACTGCACTCTGTTAAAACAAGGAAGTGATGAGTGAGCACCCCCAAGCCTGGGTCAGATGCTTCATCCTCCAGCACCCCGTTTGCTTATCTGTCCTCCACACTAGATTAGGAGGAGCTCCTCGATGTAGGGATGGGGTCTTTTCTCATATCATCATGCTCAATCTTGTTTCCAGAACACTGTTCAATAAAATTTGTTCAGTAGGTAGCTACGTTCATAGACAGATGCATTGATATAATAGGCAGATAGCAGATAAATTCTTCTGTGGGAGACAATGATAACAATCATCAACTGTCACTGAATACTCAAGGTGACATTAAAGAAATGTCTTCCAGAGCACTAGGTTAGAAAAAGCTGACCCAGAGCCACACAGCCTGCTCTCTCCACCATGGACTAAGGCTCAGTTCCTTCATTTGCCAAATAGGATTAATGATAGCCCCACACCTCACAGGGCTGTTGTGAGGATCAAATGAGTTAGTGTGTTCAAAGTTCTGGAGTATGTTGGACAGAGCACATGCTAAAATACTGTCAATCAGGGAACCCTGTCTGGCTGCCGGTCATAGCCTTGCCAAGAAGGGCACATGTGGTCATTTCCTCCCCAAAGCGTGTTAGCGGGAAGACAGCTAACATGCATTCTGAATGAATCAGTGGCACACGGAACTCAATTCCATCGAGACACCTCAGTACTTAATCAGTTATTTTCCTTGGGAAACAGACCAAGCTAAATGTCATAAAAACTGACTAATACAGTTGTCCGGCAGTTCCCACACCCAGACTCACATTGTGGTAACTCGCCCAAAGCTAACCACCAGAAACCGAATGTGAAGGAAACACTTTAGCAGGTGTCCTGCCAGTGAAGGACTGTGCTTGCCTTTTTTTCCCCTTCGAACTAAAAAGTGATCATTTCAAAGATTACCACACAAAAGGATTATCCCGAGTATATTTCTTGTTTCCCAGCCACCTATTTTCCAGAGAAATTCTAATCTATAAAACTGGGATCACCTCTCCACTTTTCTCTCATCCACATCAAGGTAGGAAATGCAGAGAACTGGGGGCAAGGAGTCCTTAGAGCTTCCCAGGAAATGCAAATTACAGAGAGAAGAAGGGTTTCTTTAAAAATGCAAAGCTCACAGCCTGAAGGAAGGTAGTGCCTTCCACAAGCCAACCTCCTTCTCTCAACTCTGGCCTCTTATTTTCATGAAGGCAGCCCAGGAACCTGCCCAATAGCTCGCTACTACTGGGCCCTGGTTTGTCGTGAAGTTTGCAATTAATACAGTAATTAAAGCGCTTCCAAAGGGCCCTTGGTTCAATCAGCAGTGTTTTATTTTCAGGGAGAAGAGGCTCTCTTTCTATAAAAACACAGTAGGAGGCACAGTTAAAAACTATATTTCAATTGCAAACAATGTGGCTGTGTTCCCAAATGGCAAAAAGAAGGTAAGAAAATGATCCTGGGGGGCCCGAGGTGGCACTCGAGGTGTGCCGGGGCCAAATCCTCTCAGCAGCGTTCATGCTCTGCTGCTGCTCCTGCGGCAGAGAAAACTCATTTCACAACGGAGCAAATTAGCAGAGTTAAACAGATGGAAGCCCTGGGTCATAGCATGCCACTTCATTACTGCAGCCGGGATGAAGGCAGTATACCAAAACAACACCAGGAGAATTAAAAAGTTTTGTTGTTGTTTTTTTTTTTTTAAGCTTGAGCTTTTCTATATTGACAGGTAACTTGAAAGATTTAATAAAGACTGACAATATGAATAATTGATTTTCAGATGCAGGTCAAAACTAAAGGTAATCAAGCTGGGAATGCGGCCTGTTACAGAAACCTTTGGCCATGTCTACAGAACCAATCCTTCCTAGTTCTTCTCTCTGAGAGAGACCTAAAGGACAGTCGGACTGATCCCCTCTGCCTGGAACTCCTCAGCGGCTCCTTCCTTGTGTAAGATACATGGTCTCTGCTCCTGCCCGCTGCAGCCAGACCAAGCCCACCTTTCCAAACTCGGCATCCGGTTCTTCCAAAATGATCAAAATGATCTGGTTCCCATCCCAGTGCAACAGGTGCAGTTTCTGGCCCCCAGACCACATCTCTGTACAGAACGGCCTCCAGGCAAGCTGGCGCTGGAAGAGGCCCTGGGTTTAAGATGCAGCTCTGACCTTTACCATTAACAGGTAGGAAAGGTGGGGTCACACAGTTATACTTTCCGAACCTGCATCTTTCTTACTGTAAAGTGGAGGTCATAGCACTTTCCCCGACACTGTTGTAAGGATTGATACCACTGCAGACACAGTACAATGCCCGAGCCAGTGTCAGCCACGCACGTCCGTTCCTCCCTCTGCCCCACCGATGAAGATTCTTTGCCTGGCCAAACTTTAGGCAGGCCCCCGAGCCTCCTCCTTGACCCATCTGTGCAGTTCTTTGTAAAACCCAGTTTTAGTAAGAACCTGGCTAAGTCAGTTTAACCAGCACCCTGGTCTCCCTGGTATCTGATCAGGTTCCTTACCCTCCACCACCCCCCTAGCCCCCGGCCCCAAGTGATGTGTGATCACCAGGCCTGTCTTCAGCAGGAATCCTGTTAGGTCATAGCCAGAAGCCCCCTCCTCCGTCCCAATCCTTCCCTTTAGTAATTTTCCATCCACTGCTCACCCTGCTCCTTGGCTACAAATCCCACTCACTCATGCCCTATTCAGAATTGATCCTGTTCTATATTGAGGTGAATATATAGAACCCTTTCTCTCTTCCAATTGTCCTGAATACAATCTCTTTTTTCTCCTTTAATGACCTCCAGCTCTGATTTTTCTTTGACAGCACCCACCATTTAAGGTCCACCGCCAACCTAACACCTCTCAAAAAAAAGCTCCTTCTCACCCTTCCAGGTGGAAATGAGCTCTACCTCCTCTGAATGTTTATGTCATTTATCCATAACTTGCCCATTTGACATTTTGCCAAAAATGATCTTGCAGTGTAGCTCTTTTCCGAGGCCCAGATTCCTTCACGATGAGAGCCCACCTGTCGTTAACCAGGCTTTCTATCTCTCTTTATCTGTCTCGGTCCCAAGTGGAGTCTGGGGCCTTGATCAACTCACAATCTGTTGTTTTGCCACTGTGTTGTGGCTTGCTCTGTCTCCCTCTCCTGAAGAAGTTAGCGAGGCCATGCCCGATTTTGCAGACCAACCACCATGTCCCTCTCCACACAGGTGCAATCCCCCTTTGGGGTGTCGCCCCTTGGCACCAAGAATTTAGTTAGAACATTTTTTTCTCATGATCACGTTAATGTGAATTAAAATATAACATTACTAACTACTGCTTGAGAGGTTAAAGAGAAAAAGCTACAGAACCAGATAATGAAGACTATAGCAAAAAAAAATGTTTAATGAACTGCTAGAACAATCCCTCTACCTGGCTCTGAATAACTCCCCAACCACCTTTTTAGCAACCTTTCTTTATCAACTATACCTTCCCTCCCTCACATTTTCTACCTTTCCCCACCCTCTGCACAGGTACCGCGGACTCCCTATGCCCACACCCAGTTAATCCCTTCACGACTCATTTAAGTCATCTCTTCCTCAAAGATGCCAAAAACAATTTTGGAGTGGAAATGTGTAATTAGTTAATTGACTGCATCTTCCTTTAAGAGGAATTCCCAATGGTGTGAAGTCTTGACTGCGGGGGAATTACTGGTGTCTGCTTTTCTCTGTAGGAGAAGTGAGAAAGGGAACTATGAGGAAAGGGGGTGGTTAGGAAGAAGGTAAGTGCTAAGCAGCCCAAAGTTGCAAAAGAGTACGCATTGCTCCTAGACTCTCTTTTCTCTCCGCGGATCAACCAGAGAATCTTACTAATTATTTCATAGGGAAAGGCCACAGGCGCCTGACCAGACTTAAGAGTTGTGAATGAAATAAACAAAGTCAAATACATCTCTCTCTGCTTTCTCTCCTGTTTTCTCCCCATCGTCTCAACCTGCAGCACCCTCCTCTTCTGATTTCCAACTCCAAAACTAGAAAAGAATTGGAAAATGGGAGAAGAAAACCACCCACCAGAGGAAGCAAACCGGTATTTTGGAGAGCCCTTCATCTCCTCCAAAGTGTGGCACAACCTATATGCCTTCCCGAGAATTAGGCGCAGCCCAGCCCTCTGCCTCATGAAAGCTGCCCTCCAAAATCAGTAAGATGTTACATAAACAGCTCATAGTTGAAAAAGCATAGTCGTGACATATGGAGGTGCTAGAGACCCAAAGAAGTGTGACCTTCAATCTCCCACCGATAACTGAACAAGGAAAATAAGCACACAGACACAGCTAACAGCAAAATGGGTATCAAACAAACTGTGAAGGTTACAGTACTTGACCCCCTTGGACTGTGCTGGTGGCTTGGAGGTGGGGGGCAAGGGATGGCATAGATTCTGTGTCCTACCTCTTCCTCACCTCTTTTCCTCTCTAGCATTCCCCACTGAGTGAAATAAACACAGGATAGTCTATATCATTTTTATAGTTAGACAAGTTTTAAATACCTGACTACTTCCATGTCAGACCTCCTTTGGTAAATAGCATGTGGGTACAAAGCTTAGCCACAAAGGCTGACTGAAGTTTCCTTTCTCCAGTCCAAGCTATCCTGGCTCTGCGAAGTGGACCAGCAGCCCCTCCAGCAAACCAGCCTCACACAGCACTGACATAGGCCCCTGACCACTGCCTGGTTGGAGTCCCATCCACAACATGAGTAGGCAAGGCAGGAGGGCCTGCTGTGCATAGCAGGCAAGGAGTGTGAACACAAGCTCTTCCACACTTGACCACAGGCAGGGAGAGAAGACCCATAATGACACATGGCCCAATGAATGACAACCTGAATCAATCATGTGACCAACTCCTCCTAACATGGGAGGAGCTAATTAAGGAGGATGGTGGGAGGAGGGATCCAAAGAATTTCCTTATTTCTCTTCCCACATCCCAACAACAAATTCTTGATATGTGTTCACTCTGACTTTAAGTGTCTCTAACATTCGAAAATCCATTCCCTCCCAGTAATGAAGATAGAGCCTAACCAAGGAGGAACATCACTTACATGCATCTTACTCAACTAGACCTGGGAGAAGCTGGTAGCTGGACGAGACCCTAAAAGATGGAGACCTGACTTATCTACCATTGCACTGATATCACATACCCAGGACCTGGCCCACCAAAGTAATCAGACATTTGCAAACTGAAAGAGAGCTAGAAATGGACAAAAGTGGAACCCAGGAATGCAGGTGTAGCAGGTGGAAGTGACAGACATTGGAAACGCAAAGGCTTCAACATTTGCTTTCTTGTCTTTTCGAAGCAATGTGAGAAACCACGTGGGCTAAGTCCTTTACAGCCTTTTCATCACATTTTCATTCCCTTAGACCAGGGCTTTCGTTGAAGGACAGCTCATTCTCGGTTAGCGGCACAACATCAACCTGTATATTTTAATTCAAGTAGTTCAAATTTCAAAGCTGTGGATGAAAGAACTTAAATGCCCCTTCCAGTTCTTGATCTTGTGAAAATTTGGAAGCCTCCGCTATGCCCACAAATCACCTGCCCCCAGCCACCAACCACACAACCCTCACTTTACAGACTCGTTTTTCTGCAAGTGCCAGCCTGTGTCCTGCACTGGGAAGTCCTTGCTCTGGGAAGGTATTCTCTTGCTCCCTCTTCCTCCTAAGGCCCTGTGTGTGCTCAGAAAAAGACAAAGCCTAGACCTCAGGTTAAGTCCAAGGATGACCCCTTTGCCTTTTAATTTCAGAAACGACATCAGGGAAAAATGCCCTTTCTGAGACAGCTGAGCTGACAGATTGTATGATACGAACAGGCCCCATAAGGGCAAGGTCCTCATACAGCATTGTATCTGCAGCATAGTGTCTGGTGCGTCATAAGTCCTCAAGCATGTTTATTGAATGAACGACCGTGAATATGGAGACCAGAAACAGCGCTGTGCTGAAGACTTTTTGTTGACTGCTAACATTTTGTTTGTTGAGGATTTACAGCTGTGGACATCCATAGGGCACTGCTTGGCATAGGTCAGACAAATCATTTCATTAATAACTTTGTGTATGGGAGATCAATGACACAGTGAGCACACTGGTTGGTTGCTGGGTTGCGTGGTTGAAGAAAGACCTACCTCTTTCTTTCATATCCACAAAGTGTTGCAGATGCGTTTGAAATGAATGACATAGGAATCCAAAAAATCATTAGCGTTTGTAATAAAAAGACCCATGTTTCCCCAAAATATTGTCAACTATAAGCTATGTAGACCTCAGTCTGCCCTCCCGCCACAGGAACTACCTGAAGCCTCAACCTACCAAGACAGAAAGTTAAAAATTTAGAAATCAATGCATTGCTTACACCCCTCTTCCAAGATTCTGGTGGGGACTCATTCCCTTAGGGCCACACCAGACCCTGTTAAGCTGAGGAACCTTAATTACCTTCATTAAGCTAGATAAAAGTCCAGTCAGACCCCTGGGAGTGGCCAGGAAATCGCTTTGATTTGCTGAGAACCGTCTGGGACCTAAATAAATTAATACCACATTGTAAAAGGATTTCTCAAATCAACAGCTCTGCGAGTTTATTCCCTTTTAAACATAACTATGCAAATATCCTGTCCAGCAAATAAGGAAACATACAAATGAAGAAAAGAACCAAATTACATACACTGTTTGGGGAAGTATTAAATCATCGTAATAATAGCATTACAGCAAGAACAAGAATCATAATTATTTTCCAGCTTATAATCCAGAAGTAATAACATGCCAGATAAATTTATAATATACTTAGGTACTGCAATCATTTTAATGGGTGGTCGCTATTAAATGCTAGTAACAAAGAGTGTAAAAACAATTCTAAATGAGACCAGAGACATGAATTTAAAAGAATGAATGATGGTCAAATAATATCATAAAAAATGACTATATTATTACAGACTCCCAACCGTATATGAAAAAAAAAAAGCTCAAAATAAAAACAAAAGTATGTTTTCTGAGAATAGGATTTAAATCAAGGTGTTAATCTATTTTCTCCTACTAAAACAGAAATTACATTTCTTCCCAGGAAAAGTGTTAATATATATTTTTCTCATCCAAAAATGTAAAAACACACACAGAAATAACCTCTCGTCCATTTGCCCCATTTGGCAAGGCTCTCCCGTGAGAATTTTATCATCTCCAGAGGTGGGTGGGCCTGTGTCTGTCAGAACAGAAGTGACCCAAGGAAGGGGCAAAAGTCTCGTACAGACAAGACTCTCCCTGTTCCAACTTTTCCAACTCAAGAAGCACGGGCAACATGCTTCTGCTAATGGTTTTCAACACACTCTGCAAACAAAATGAAACACGACACTATTGACCCAAAACAGGGCCATGTTAAAGCGACATCCTCCCTAGACATGTGTGCACATGCGTGTGAACACTTGAACACATGATGTCTCACTCCAACTAAGCATGCGCGTGTCCTTTCTCTTCGACTGGATTATAAAGTCCTCAGACTTCTCCACATCTCCTAGAACAATAATTGTAGCCTATCAGGAGCAGTAAGTGATCACTAAGTACTTGCTGAGTCAGGGAGAGCCAGGAGTAAATACAATGGCTTTTGTTATTTACATTATAGTAGTTGTCACATATGTTGCCCTTGATATTGTTTTCCTAAGAGTCAGGTAGAGCCTACATTTGGTATATAAGGAAACTTTCTAACAAGCCTGTTTTGGTTCTGAATCCTGGTTTCTACACTTATTTATACCATAACTGCTTTGAGACAGTTTCATCTATAAAATGGGTATAATGATGTCAACCACTGGGTTAGTAGCAGCATTTAGTGAGATAAAAAAATACAAAGTACTGCCCTGGCTGGCGTAGCTCAGTGGATTGAGCGCGGGCTGGGAACCAGAGGGTCCTGGTTCGATTCCCGGTCAGGGCACATGCCTGGGTTGCGGGCCGGGTCCCCAGTGGGGGCCATGTGAGAAGCAACCATACATTGCTGTTTCTCTCCCTCTCTGTCTCTCTCCCTTCCCCTCTCTCTAAAATAAATAAATAAAATCTTAAAAAAAAAGTTCATATTAAAAAAAAATACAAAGTACTTAGCACAGAGCAAGCGCACTGAATAAGTGCAAATCATTAGTCGGGAGAAGATAGCAGCATATATTCATTTTGTAGCTACAAAAGGTTTGTTTTCATCTTACGCAATTCCCTTAAGATAGTCTGAATACAACAATCCTGCTCTTGGGACAGTTCCATGGACCACACAGCAGGATGGGAAATCTTCCCAAAGCCCTGAACCCAAAACATTTGAGGACCACGCTGCACTCCAGTTAGGAAAGTGGAGTCTGGCAGATTGTTTCACTCAGTAAGTGCTAGAAGACTCCGCCAGTCATTCTGGGAATGGGACCGTTTCAATCCATTCCCCAAGGGCACCTACCCCAATCTGTTGCTGCCTAGTCTCAGGGTTCAGTGTGAAGTTCAGAGGGGGAGTATCCTTCCTTAGACTTTCATTATTGTTCATTATTGGGGCTAAGTCCTAGAATCCAGAAAGGCCACGTTATCATTTAACTTTTCTAGAAAAAGTTCTCTTTGTCTCTCTGTCTCCGTCTGTCTCTCTCTCACTGTCGCTCACCTGCTCTTGCTGCCAGCACCCTGCACAGAGTCCTACAGGACAGCCAGCACAGGCGGAGTCTGGAAAAGCACTCCTCTCTCACCCAGCACCTTCCCCAGACACGATTCACACCTCCCACCCCAGGGACACTGCCTGTTGAAGCAGAGCTGCTAAACTTCACAGAGTACCAGAATCCCCTGGAGAGCAAAAGGTAGGGGGAGGACTTAGGGGTTTGCAGTCCTAATGAGGTCTTTCAATAACATTGTCTCATGATAATGTTGATTAGAGAGGAAAAAAGAATGATTCCCAGCCAGGGCCTCTGTCTGTGTGGAGTTTGCATGTTCTCCCCATGTCTGCTTGGGTTTTCGCTGAGAACTCACTTTCCTCCCACATCCCAAAGCTGTTCCCTCTGAGTAAACCGGGGTGTCTACACTGTCCCAGTCTGAGTGCACGTGTGTGTGAGTGTACCCTGTGACAGGGGAGCGTACCCTGTGATAGAAGTGAGTCCCGACTTACACCCTAAGCCACCTGAATAGGCTCAGGCACCCACGACCCTGAACTGGAATAAGCAGATAGGAAAATAATTCTCGTACTTGTTTTTGTTCATCTTTCTTTAGTGTGTGTATAGTTCTCATTTATTTCAATGTTTAATATGAGAATGTATAGCTCATATTTATTTCAATGCTTGGGGTCTTAGAAGTTGAGGGATACTTTTTGTGACTGGACATATGCAGTAGAAACTTAACTCTTATTTATATCAATTAATCTATGGTAAATCTGGTTGTGTTATACATCATTTCCCTTCAGGTCACGGTTTCCAGGAGCCTGTGGACCAGGACTTACTGTACAAGGCTGCTGATCCCAAACCACACTTGGAGCAGCACTCTGTTCAAGGACCTTCGGCACCACAGGTGAGGAGTATGTGAATTCATATGGGAACGGAGAGCATCGTGCTCAAGCAGGTGACGTTCCCCTTTATTTCTGCCTCTAACGCTGTGGAAACTACCCCGGAGCCCTCCCAATTAGCAAGGACAGGGCACTTACACTGCGACCTAGGTGTGTGCCCACACTATTATTACTTCAGGCCACACTCATCACTAAGAGAGACACATTGTTCTCATTTTACATCCAGTTTAGAAACATCAAGCAATGTTTTCAAGGTCGCAAGAGACACATGAAGGTCTGGGAGCCAAGGCCTGACCCCTAAGTGGTGCGCGAAATCCACTCCAGCCTCCAGGTCTTTCCCTCCTGGACCCAGCCATGTCTCATTCTCTTCCTGGAGAAATATTAATGTTGACATGTGGTGACAATGACCTTTTAGAGACACAATGTCATCTCTGGACACAAGAACCTGGCTTATTCATGGCAGACTGCTGAAGACCTAGTTTTGTCCAAGGGGATCTAAATTCAGTACTCTCAAAAGACACCCAGTCCTCCCTGTCCAGTCACCCACATGTTTATCTTCAAAGAGGAACAGGAAAGGCTGCCATTCCCGGTGGGTGCCCACTACGCTGGGGAGGGCAAGACGGCATCACCCGGGAGGATGGAGCGACTAGAATTCTATCAAGCAGCGCTGCTCCTGCCTCGTCGTGGTTCTAACAGAGAAAACCAAATGACCTGCGTGCAAATAAAGGTTCTGCCACTCACCAACTGTGTGACCTTTAAAGTTCTGCAAACCTTTCTGAATCTCAGATTAAAACTGGAATAAAATGATACAGCTGACAAGATGGAGTGAAGGAATAAAGGAGGTAAAACATGCAAAAATGTTCAGCACATAATAGGAACTCAGTAAATTATAATTCTCTTCCTACCCATCTCTTGGCTTTCCAGAGAATACTTGACTTTATTAGTTGAGAAAATCTTAGCTGCTGCAGAGTCTAAGCACTCCCAAAGTGCATGCCAAAATCACCTGGATAGCCCAAAATGCAGATTCCCTGAACCAAATCGATTATTCCCTCCAGGAGGCTCAGCCAAGGATCTTCATATTCTAACCTACAAATCATTTTTGCAAACCACTGGTCTATCCCAGATCAGAAAACATCAAGTCCAAAAAGCTATCCATGGTTCTCCATGGTGAACTGGACCAAGTAGCCTGCTGCAGGGGCTGGAAGACTCAGAGCTTTTCTTCCTGTCTTTCAGAGATTTCCTTTTCATCCTTTACCCCATTTCCTTTGATGTATAATATGCAATTTTCATAAATATGACTCCTAGCATATTTATACTGTATTAAAATTAGGAAAACCCAGGGTAAAAAAAATCCTTATATGAAAACACTATTATTGCACAGAAAGTAAACAAATGAAAACAGGAAATTCAAAACCACTCTTCCCGTGGTGGTTCAAACTCCCTATGCAAATAATAGCTATGAATGCATCAGTTCAGCAGCTTACTAGACAATAAAAAGTCTTTATACAGATAGGCAGGAAAATGCATTCAGTGACTGTCAGAATAATAACTTTGCACTTCTTGACTGGGGCTCATTAAAATGCTCAGTCACAGCTTCAAATAAAGGTGGCACTGTGTCAACCAAACACATAGTCCAAGGACCTTTTGACTCAAATATTTGTTTAAATTAGATTGATAGATGTCACTTCACAAGTATTGATGTGATGCATTAAATCCCCTTAAGACCTGGGTACCAACTGCAGAAACGACAGTTGGTTCTCAAGTTGGTGCGTCAAGAAAAATCTGAACAATAATTTGTCATTAAAGTGGCTTACATGGGACATAGGAAAGAATTTTTAGCCAAGGGGAAAAACACTAGTAAAAGGGTGACCTTCAGCAACACTTTGGTAATACTATACATAACTTAATCAAGTCAATGATTTTTTAAAACAAGAATTATACCTTTATACAAACTACCCAAGTACAGTCATTCTTCTACCTCCATGAACCACCCCTCAAAAAGGTTCAAGGTTCTTAAAAGAGCTTCCTGCTACTTATGTTCAAATAAATCCAAATATCACTAAACCCAGTCTTAACCATCCAGATGGCCTTTAACTTCAGCCCACTCGGTCTGGGCTCCACCAGCAGCACTTGGCCAGAACTGCTTTATAAGGCCTCCATGTCGCTACCAAAAACGAGCACTCTTGAATGGAAAGTGTCTGGCAGTAGTAGTGGGCAATGCTGCTTTGGGCTCTTCCCCGTCTTTCGACAGGATTCTCTAGGGACTCAGACACCGCTGACCACTGCAGCCATCCTGAATCCTCTGGCTCCTCCTCTGGCGCCTCCTCTGCCTCATCTTTAAAGGTTACTGTTCCTCATCCTTCACTCTCTACCCACTCTTCCTCATCCTCCATCCACTTGCCCTAAGCAACTGCATCTACTCCATGGAGATAGAAATATCGTGTCGTTCTCTAAAACGCCCACATTCATACACCCAACCCAGACTTCTCTTCTGAGCTCCACCCATTCAAGTGCTGACTTGGCATTTCCATTTGGACAAATTAAAAACACACTGAACTTAGTCCTCCTTCTCCTGCAATACTCCCCATCTCACTCCCTACCATTCACACAACTGCTCATGCAGAAACCCAAGAGCCATCCTCCCCACCCAACCCCCACAGGGGCATTCCCCCTTCAAAACGAAGACTGAAAGATGCCTCCAAAATAGTCTCAAATCTGTATGCTTCTTCCTGTCCTCTGCTGCCACTCCAGTGCCAGCCCCCATGTCCTGGTCTCACCAAGAGTCCTGAGTTCCCTGCATGCACTCTAGCTCCCTTCCAGTCCATTCTCTGCACAGCAATGAGCTGTGACATTTTTAAAATGGAAATGTTGTAACTTTCACATTTATTGGGCTGGCCAAAAAGTTCGTTTGGGTTTTTTTCCCTATAAGATGGCTTTAGCTGCGCTTAGTTGTTTTTAATTTCATTCAAAACAGTTTTGTTAGATTGTATTGTGACGGTTGTCATATCAGCATGCAATTTAAAAGAAACATCAAAGTTGGTGAATTTTTGAGTAGCCATTTTAGTGTTGAAGACGGAAAAATATGCAACATTTTCAGCATATTATGCTTCGCTATTTGAAGAAAGGTGAGACTGCAACCGAAATGGAAAAAAGATTTGTGCAGTGTGTGGACTTGCTTGCTGGACAAGGCTCCACAGTCAGGTGGACCAGCTGAAGCTGATATTGCTCAAATCAAGACATTGAGACCAATCAACATTATACCACATGGGAGATAGCCAACATTCTCAAAATGTCCAAATCAATAAAGTTATTGGTGAAAATGAAAAATGTGTCTTTTATTTTACAGGAAAAACTGAACGAACTTTTTGGCCAACCCAACAAAACCCTGCAGTGTTTCTCATGCTTTTAGGACAAAGGCCAGCATCCTAAAAATTCCGCAATGGCATGTTTGCTTTCCCTTACCTCTCAGATCTCATTCCTGCCTCCTCCACACTGACTCTCCTCTCTGCTGGTCCTCAGCCCTGTCTCAGGGCTGGCAGTGTCCCCCTCTCCTCCTTTCTCCTACCGCCCCATCGGGACTGTCTTTCTCAACAAGACCTCCCTGTACTTTTCAAACTTAGATAGATTCTTCTGTTACATGTTCTCATAGTACCTTGTACTCTTCCTTATACATCTTAGGACAATTGTAAATACACACATATCATACAATGCTTGGTGTAACTGTCTTGCCCTTCTACCCTATTAGCTCAGAAAGGGCCATGTCTAATTTCTTCTCGCCTCACTACGATCCCAGAAATCAGTACAAAGACTAGCAAATAAAAGCAGCCCAATAAATATTTATCAAATAAATAAACTAACAAAGTACATTCTCTGCTTTTCTTTTTCTATTGGGTACCTAACTTTGTCTAGTGTTCGCATGATTCTCATAATTTATTTAAACGACATCTACAAAATGGCCCCTACAATTTCTCTCACATGTCGGAAACGCCTGAATCTAAGAGGAAAGAAATAGGATTTAGGGCCTATAAAATGGGGTACACAAACTGACTGAAAAAATAAGGGGTAGATCAATAATAAACTTCTAATGCATTTAATTAATAGATATGTCCCCTGATTGACCTGCAGATAAGACCTTAAGAACAATGCCTTAAGCTATTCTTCAGCCACCTGGAACTCAAGACCTTACGAAGCCAAATGACCCATGACAAACAGAAACTGAAGAAGAGCACCGCAAATGTAACATGGTTTATATTTTACACCAGTTCTGAAGTATCCTTTTTATCCTCAATATTTAACAAAATAAAGAGATCATAACAATAACATATATAATGTAAATGCCCAAAAGACTATTTTACACAGCTTCGAGTCCATTATTATTCATTGTCTCCACTCGCATGTTATGAATTGGATTCACAAAGGAAGTCCAAGCATCCACCCAGCTGATTGTAAAACCACCGACAAGTCTTACTAACAGGAAGCAGGTGGGTATGTTGGCACCTTCATCATTTTCATAGACTTTTCAATAGCATTTTAAAAAGAAATATTACTAAGTACCTAATGACTATCATTTAGCAAGTTACTAGAAATAAAACTACTGAAAAGTTAATAAAGGTGATTAAAACAGTGGAAAGATTACTCATCGATACCTTTAATACACCAGGCAGGTTTAACCTAACAATTTTGCTTTTACGTAAAGGCAGCTTTATCAACCACTTTAATGTATCCTACTAAGAAGAAATGTACATCATGAAAAACAATTAAGTCAGCAGTGATAAAGCCTCGGAATATTTCTCCACGGTCCCTATATCAAAATGATTTATTAAACACGGAGCTCTAAACGGCATCCTAACACTCCAGAAAAGTAAACAGTGAATGTGGTCTGACCCTCTGCATTTTCAGTATCAAACAACACCAGACATAGTGCACATTCAACTTAAAAGACTTATTGCAAAATTAACCCATAACATGCTTATTTGAACATTAGAATGAGCATGTCGTTAATGTGCTATTTACCTACAATAAACATAGATGGCTGTTTCGATCTGCTCTGCACGTAGCTATTGGACTCTCCCACTGCAATGAGGCAGCAGAAGGTAAATGTGTTCACTTTTCAGAAGATAGCTGTGCCATTAAAAATAAAATGTCCATTGCAAATCGGAATCCTGCCTATTTCAACCAATCTAGTCTGGAGTGAGGTTCACCTACACCTCAGGTGTTAGCACAGTTCTCTTTCAGAGGAAAGTAAAGACTAGAACATCTCATGCGCTGTCCATTCACTGAGCAGAAATAAACGGCTGCAGCTGAACCACAATGTATTTGGGGTACCACTTGTTACAGCAGTCAGTCTATCCTAACACACCTACTATGAGAAAGGCAGTATTCTAAAGGGGCAAAGTTCCTTAAGTAAGACTCGGTCCTTTTTGAAAAATCAGTATTTCTATTAAAAATAGCATTTATTGCTTTTCATTGTTCAAAAGTAATACACATTCATTGGAAAAACAAAATGAAGAAAATTCTCAACATCAATAATTCCAATGCCCAACTGTTAACATTTTGTTACATAGCTTTCTAGGTTTTTACTTCTCTTTAGATTGATAGACAGATCGATGAGGTAAGTAAATGATTGCTAGGTAGATAAAAGTAATCACATACATATTGTATAAAACTCTTTTTCGTGTGACACTATATGATGAACATATCTAAGTCATTATACTTTCTTGTACCCCAACATTGTTTAGGACTATGGAATAATATATTATCTATCTCGACAGCTTTATTTACCCAATCTTCTGGGAAAAAGGAACAATATGTGCAAATGCATTGAGCTCTGAAGCCACTTGGTACCTGTGGAGCAATGCCATCAGTGTGGCCCAGGGTTCCAAGTTGGAGAAGGAACTGGACAAAAATTCAAAGACCTTCTGTGCCATTCCAAGGAGTCCTAAGGGCAACTGCGGAGCTTACCCAAGAGTATAGGATGATCTTTTCTCTTTCAGAAACATCACCTGAGCAACAGTACAGAGAATGGACTTAAGAAAAGAAGAATCCATGAGCCAAGATAAGATGCAGTGGCCATTAAAGAAAGAAGAAGCAGTGCGGAAACAATGGAGTCGGGGCAGAAGGGAAGCATGTGGGACATGTTAGGAGGTAGAATCAATGGGATCTGCTCACTAAACTGGTTTGTGGCGGAGGAGAGCTCTGGTTTGGAGAAACCAAGACATTGATACTATTTATATGGTGAGGGATTGACTGAATACATAGCAGCACCTACTACTCTATCTGGCACAGAAGCAGCTGTCAATCAAGGAAACCACGGGTAGCAACAGCAGTGATTATAACAGTAGTAGTGGTAGTAATTTCCTTGTTATACAGATGAACTGGAAGGGGAGATGGTAAGACACTGTTTTAAATGTTTAATAGGAAGTGTCTACAGGACACTTAGATGGCTTATTTGGTAAGTAGTTGGATATCCAGATCTGGGTTGGGCTAGATAGGGACTTAGGAACCACAATTTATAAGCGGCATTGGCTCTCCTGGATGAGATGAGCTCACCAGGGGCTTAGAAAGGCCAAATGGAAGGACAAACTAAAACTGGATGGAGCCCGGGTGAGTCCTGGCCCGCCCTGCCCCGCGGGGCCCCTGTGGCACATCTGGGGCTTCTTTGGGCAGTAAAGTCAGATCAAAGTATTCCTCAGTCAAGAACCTGGCTCTGCATTGCTCACTCTCCTCACAAAAGGATGAAAATATATCTTTTTTTTTTTCTCAAATCACAAGAATCATGAGCTGAAAAAGAAGGTCTCTCGACCCGAGCCCGCATTCAGGCTGGAATCCCCTCCCTGCCATCAGCAGAACTGGGGCCATTACCTGGAAGCCACGCTCCCTCTGTCCCCTGTGCTGGCCTCATCGATTTCCACAACAGTGCTGACTGTTAGAACCAAAACAGGGCCAGACTGACACTTTTTAAAGTAGTGGAATTTCACAGTAAAACTCTTTGAATCTTCTGTCATTTTATTAAAACAAATGACTGAACCGTCTTGCTTTTTAAGCTTACAGTTGTGGATTAATCGATTACTCATACTTTATAATTTCCACGACAGGCCTGCAGAAACAGTGGCATTTGCTTCTTGATGATGTTCGTGAATACAGATAAATTAGTATTTAGACAGTAGAACAAAATGACACAAAAGGGCGATGGAGGTAAGAAGATTTGGGGGAAGAAGGGGACATGTCCTCCCTCTCATTAAGCTCCCTTACTCCTCGTTTAAATCGTCTAAGA
The DNA here is from genome assembly GCA_004026765.1 of Micronycteris hirsuta. Taxonomy (NCBI): domain Eukaryota; kingdom Metazoa; phylum Chordata; class Mammalia; order Chiroptera; family Phyllostomidae; genus Micronycteris; species Micronycteris hirsuta. The sequence continues at coordinate 14,430 of PVJI01000029.1, read as the reverse complement.
GTTTCACAGCTGATGTTCTGAGATTATTCTCCTTAGAACAACACTGATATGGGAAGAAAGGAAAAGACAAGCTCCAGGAGCAGGCGCAGACGTGGTTTGTAGCTCGGGTCCTTTCTGAGTTGAGGACCACATGCACTTTGAATGGACCGCGAAAAGCACTTTAGTTCTGCCTTCTCATCTTGCACTAAAGAAGCAAGGTTATGTACCCCAAACCACAGAGGTACCAAGCTGCAAAGCTGGGAGTGGAGAGGAGCTCTACTGTGAAGATGGGGCACTTTTCATTTGAGAATACGCTGAGGACGCTCCAAGCGTCTGACCGCTGAGGACACTGTGGCCTACTAGGTGAGGCCAGACACATCCACATCCAGAATATCTTTTACATGCTTCAGTTAAAACACACACACACACACACACACACACAAAATGACAAAAGGAAAGTTTGTAATAGCACCATGTATACAAAGTATAGAGCAAAGGTGCTCTGTGTTCAAGGATCGTCCCTAGGGCTGCCATGGAAGCAATGGATGGGAGCTGTGCCCTGAAGATGTAGAGTTTCCAGGGGCAGAAATGAGGGAGGAAGGAGATCCAGGCGGAGGAAATGGGAATGTACGAATGGGAGGATTAGGAAAGTGCATGGCTTCTTCATGGAGCAACTGCTATGGACTAGCTGAAAGCATTCTTCCAGTAAAAATGGGAAAGATTCGCTGTAATGTGGACACAAGAGGACACTGAATGTCGGGATCTAGAGTTAACTATCCAGCATCCGCTGAGAGTTTCTAAGCAGGGAAAGAATTGTAATAAAATCTAGTATTTTAGAATGAGTCATCCTCCACGGCAGCGTTAAAATGGAAGGTGATTTGGAGTAGTAGACAGAATACAGGAAGGGAAATTTTTTTAAAAAATTAAAAATCAATAAATAAGTAAAATCAGTTAAAATATTCTGATACTAATCCAAGTATGATAAGCTGCCTTTCTGAACCACATGAATAGCAATGTGAATAGAAAAACATACTCTCACGTATATGTAAATTTACTCTTTAAACCTTTTATTGGTTTTTTATAAAGCCATCATCTGTTATAATTTTGTCATTTGGCGGCTTCAGATTCAGGAGCCTAAATGCTGGGTAAATTAAAAGCTGAATAGATAAATACCTCTGTATTATTCCAAGAACTTTTGCCCTTATTAATGACAGTATAAGCAGAAGCACTAAATTTGAATAGAAAACAACATAAAACTGCTCACTGCCCCTTCACACCCATTAGGAGAGCTATTATCAAAACAACAGAAAATAACACACATTGGCGAGGATGTGGAGAAACTGGAACCCTCATGCTTTGTGGACGGGAACGAAAAATGGTTCAGTTGCTATAAGAAACAGGATGGTCATTCCTCAAAAAATCAAGCATAGAGTTACCATCTGATCCAGCAATTCCACTTCTGAGTGTAAACCTGAAATAACTGAAAGCAGGATCTCGAACAGAGATTTATACAGCCAAGCTCGTAGCGGCATTATTCATAGTAGCCAAAAGGTAAAAGCAACCTGAGTGTCCACTGACAAATGGATAATCAAACTGTAGCGTGTACATGCAGCGGAATATTAGTCAGCCTTGAAAAGGAAACCCTGACACATGCTAAAACGTGAATGAATCTTAGACATGGTGCCAAATGAAATAAGCCAGTCACAAAAAGGCAATGACTGTACTTTGCCACTTACACAGGTCCTTGAATAATCAAGGTAGAAAAAGGTAGAACGGTAGTTACCAGGGGCTGAGAGGAGAGAATGAGGTGTTCTTCTTTAATGGCTATGCAGTTTCAGTTTGAAAAGATGAAAGAGTTCTGGAGAGGGATGATGAAGATGGTTGCCCAACAATGTGAATATACTTCATGACACTGAACTGCATACTTAAAAATGGTTGAATTGGTAAACTTTATGTTATTACAACTTGGGGGGAAAAACACTGCTCACCAGATAAGACTATCTTCCAAAATGTTAGAGTTCTTAATAAAATCCTCACTCCAATGACAGAAAAGTTACTAGTGCCTTGGAGAACAAGATGTGGGCACTCCCCATGGTGGGCAAGAAGACAGCAAAGGAAAGGGCACGTCACAAGTGCCCTGGCTGGCAGAGAAGTGGAGTGCCTGGGCAAGTCCACAGCTGTGACTTTTCTGTGCTGGTGACAGCTCACTCTGAGCTGAACCCATCTGTCCCAGCAGCCACCAAAGAGCCCTAGTGGCCAGGATTGCCTCCCAAGGGTGAAATCCCGAGACAAGTTCTGTTTGAAGCCAACACAGCCGTCCTTCTCCCCTTTGGTAGCCAGCTTCCACGTTCTGAACAGAGGCGCAGCCAGGACACTCCCTGCGCAGGGAGAGAAAATGCTGCTGCTAAGAACACATCTCCGCCAGCAGTGTTTCCAGGGCCAACTGAGGAAGTGGAGGGGGAGGAGCTCATTATTCACCAAACCCAAATGGACATTGCCATCCCACCTGCAGCCTATCCACCGGCTGATGAGATGTGAAAAACAAGGGGAAAAAGAGTGAAAAGTAGCTCATCCAAAATCTGTTAGTACTGCTTAGGGATGGAAGCCATACTCTTCTGCCTTCAGCTAAAAGAACTGAACTTATCAGAGGCTGAGGTAGGTAATACCTGTGTGAAGGTCAAGAAAAAAGAATCTCTGAGTGCTGAGACCTAGCACCCAAAATGAGTTGGAATGATTTCAGAAAATTCTTTTTCCCAGCATAAATGATGTCCATAAATAATTGAGGAGACACCAATTTTAGGAAATTAAACAGCCTTTCTCCGAAGCCCAAAAGTGGATTAAGAGGCGAGACTCTTGGTGGTGAGAGAAGGAAATGCTGTTCTGGTAAAATTCGGCTCCAAACGCCACTTCCTGTGCACACCCACCTCACCAGATCACAGGGAGACAATCAGAAAAGCGTGTTTTCCCTTTTCTTTCAGAATGTAACCTAAAACAGTGATTGTCACTATCTACTGAGCTGGGGGGCTTTAGTCACTTATTCATTTAATTAATTATTGAACAGATATGTAACCTACACATAGCAATCAAGTTACATGTGTGTAACAGAGGCAAAAAAGACAGAAATCCAACGGCCGGCAGTTATAACCACGTGGTTTGAGCTAGCCCCTCACTGTCTTAGCTTCCTGTGCTGTAACAGGAGTTCCCAAATTAGAGACAGCAGTTGGAACTACAGATTACAGCTGAGGGCTTTCCAAATTAACAAGCAGACAATGCGGCACCTCCCTCAGGTCTTGCTGCCCTGGCCCTGGGCTCCCGGGCACACCCACTACCAAGACTCTAGTGCCCTCAGCAGGCGTGTCCCCTTGTGCTAGGCTCAGTTCAGCTCACAGATTCCCGCAACGCAGAGCAGAAAGAAAGAAACGATTCCATCCTCCAGGTTCTCTTGACCCAGCACTACCTCTAAAGTCTGGCTACCAGTTTGGGAATTACGCACCACTCTGAGCTGTTTTCTCCCAGCACACTGGGGCAGATCCTCAAAGCCGGGGCCTCAGGCGTTGGAGGGCAAGGCCTCTGAGGGGGACATGCAGTTGAGGTTACCATTGCTGTCCTTCTGGGATGGCCAGAAAGCCTGTCAGGAACAGAGAGACCATCCACCTTTGTTGGCTGGTGGTCTAAGACCTCGCTTTCTGACATAGTTGGACCCATATAGCTGATTCCAGTGTCACGAGGAGGACTAATTAGTGTGCTGATGAACAGCAACCATACATTTTGGTCTCTCACAGCCTAAGATCCACTTGTGAACCCACCCAAATCTACCTAAGCCTTCCGTGGTGGTGGTGGCCTAGGAAAACACGGAGGGCAAACACCTTCGACACCTGAGTTAGGAGCTGTTAGGACTATCTCCCACATACCATATGATCTGGGAGTGAACTAAATCTCTTCTCTTTGTTTTTGCTTGTTTGTTTTGTTTTTAGTTATTATGAAAAGAAGATATCAATTTTACTAGGGACTAATAGGGTGAACCAAGCCATAGAAAAAATATCCTGGTTCTCCTGAAGAACAAAAACTAATAATAATAACGTAGACTACTACTTACATATCTCTCTCTAGGATTTCTGGATGGCAAGTCTGTATTGGGGGGAATCATTTTGTATTAACTTCACTGAAATGTCTTTTACTTTATGTACTTCCATCTGTATGGGTCACTTGGGGATGGAGAGTAGGAGGTAAGCTTCAGAAACAGACCTACCTCACACGCACGAAATGACAGGAAAACACAAGTTCTTGACTAGCACTTGACTCAGTAACACTTAATCTGTATTCTGCAAATTCCTCAAATAATTCAACTTTAGATTTAACAGTATAAGAGGATATATGCATCACTAATCAGTTGTTCAAGTATTATAAAGTGGCTGATATTGGTGGGGGAAGTATCTAGGGCATACAATCATTCAGAATGTTACTTTATTTTTAATTTATTTGTGATAACATAAGAGCACAAAGTAACATGTGTTGCACAAATTTAGAACATTAACTTACGAATAGAAAACTCTGCAACAGCCATTTCTGTTATTTAAAAACACGGACATTAAAAATTACGTTTTATTTTCTCATGAACATTTTGACTGAGACATGCTACACTGTTATTTTTGGTGACAAATTGCATAAGTCAGCAAAAGCCCTAAATTTTTACCTTCTGTTTCCGTTATATCCTATTTTCATTATATACTTCCAATCAATGTGACAGTCAATGAATCCCTACCACTACAGCTCATTATATACTTTTTGTTTTCATTATTATCACTTATTTCTACAAGGCTAATCAAAGTACCCATTCAATCAGAGCTATTTATACAGATAAAGTTTTTGTACCATTTGAGCATATTATAAACAACCAAACAAAAAAACCCAAGTATTGCAAAGCACCAAGGGGCAGATGAGAGTTTGAGGATCTTTGGACATCTGGCCAGTTCATATATTGTCACTTAAATTTTAAAATAGGTTTTAAAAGATGTTACATTTATAATTAAGAAAAAAAATAACAGGAAAAAATGGGCATTGAAGGAAAGATTTCCTAAACAATGAATAGATCACATTTGACAAGGGCATTAACCTGCCCAATCACGTCTTTTGCTCTCATTTGCTATAAATACACAGACCAGCAGGAGCAGGGCTCATTGTCTTGACCCTCAGTGCTACTTAAGCTTCCCAGCCTTACCTAATACATTAAGACATATGGTAAAACATCCCCCACAATGGATGAGAACTAGTGCTTGTAAAATATTCTAATTCAGATATTTAAATTCCCCACCTAAAATATTTTTACTTTAAGGGGTTGTTTTCCCAAATATCTTTGTTTCATTTTTTAACAAAAATATTCAAAAATACAGTTGCTCTACTCAGCAGAAAGAAGTGTTTTAAATATAGGCTAGCTTTTTGAAAGTAAGATTTATACAGTTTAAAGAGAGCAGTCACAAACACTTAGGAAATTAAATTTACATGTGCGTTTATGAAAAATAACCAGTTAAGCTGTATCTGTTTCTACTGCTACTTCCTTAATATAGCTTTTATGAAGAATAATTTTCTTCAATGATGGCTGGAAAATCCCAACATTTTTCTCATTTTCATAACACCACAAGGTCAGCATACTTTATTAAATAGTTATTGAGGACAGAAGAAAAAGCTAACCTATTTATCATAAATATTTGATAAGCATGTTTACATTATCAATACACTCAATACTTTATGATATACCACGTATTTAGACTGGCTTGTAAGAACACAACTGATATATGAATCTTGTGTGGCCCAATTATAGATGTTATTCACCCAAATTTTCACTCCTTGTTGGAAATTAGCTTCTGCCTATCATAACGGCAATGCTTTGAAAACTAAAAAGAGCACTTCAAACAATGATTGGTTTAATAGAAATTTGATAGAACGGCTAGTTATTTTGAAGCATGATGAATATAAAACCTAGACCTATTTCTTAACTTATTCAGTGAATAAGAGAAAAAGCAAAGGCTGGCAAGAATTTAGACAACTGTAGAGGAACTGTAATTTACACAAACTTCAACTATAAAGCAAACAAGCTATGAAATTCTGTGTTGTCTTCTAAAATACTCTAAACAGTTTCTGTTTCAAAAGGTCCATTTTTCAGAGAGGCGCTTCTGTTTTGCAGGCACTACGCAGGAGTTTAGCTTAGATGAGAGGGAAAAAAAAGACTGAGGGAAGACTCCTATCAGCTCAATGCTACGGCTAATCTGTTGCACATGTGGTTTCCCCACTAGTGAGCAGCTCGTAAAAAATACAACACTGCAGCTGAATGCACCGAGCTGGAAACTGTTCCCCTGGGGATGAGATTGCAGAATGACTTTGCCACATTCCCTCTCCAGCCTGGCAGTAAGGCTCAGGCAGGGATACAAGCATCACGCCCCCAGGGCGGCTTCCTGTTGGGAGATAAGAACCCTCTGCTCCATCACTGTCCTTGAAATCTTCTGACCAAAAGTACACAGAAGCAGCTCAACCAGGACAAATCAGCCCCTATTTTCTCCGTATATTTTTCCCCAATTGTTTGTGTTCCTTTGCCTGGTAGGTTCTGAATGACACCATACAACAGGGTGAATTCACAAGTTCCCACACACTTTACACCTAACATTGCAAGTATGGGGATTTACTGCGTTTACAGCCTTTAAAATAGCTTACATTATTTACTTTTATCCTACAATGTTACAATAGCTACTATGTCCACAAAAAGTCAAGAGAAACTTTTAGCAGGATTTCAGTTAGTCCTTAGCTACTCCTGTTAGTTAACATTTCGAGCAATATCCTACTTTAAAGCACATAACACTAAAATTAACAAACATATCCAATAATTATGCAAACCTAGAGCAGTAACCCCACGATTTCCTAATCTCCTCAATTACAAGCAGGGAGATTTCCAGTTCATTTAAAAAAAAAAAAAAAGGCAACTCTGCTTTGCGTAGCATCCCACAACCTACAACTAACTGTGTTTCTTTTGATCAGAACAAAAGGAAGGGTAAAACTACCTTCGGTGAAGCTTTTTTGCGTTAGAAGTACAAAAACAGGATAGCATTCCTCCAGAAAACATGATTGTTCCATTTCACTTATACGAACTTTACCCCTGGAGTCTGACACGTATTTCCAGTTAAGACGCAAGCAATCCAACACTGTTGCTAATCTAGTAACACCCCCAGTCCTAGGCATCATTGCCAACTACAATCCCCTTTATATTAACTTCCCACCATGTATAGTAAATGATGCACAACTCATATGGTTTGGGGAAAGGCAAAATCCTTCCTGAATGTCATATAATAAAACGTCACATGGGACAATGGCATGGCTTTCAAAAGGTTTTGTTCCAGATTCTGTAACAGAATAACATCTGCTGCAGTACCATGGTGTGGAGCTTTTGTGCTTCCTAGTAAGACAACTCCCAGCAGAGCGTTTCCCATGTTTCACAGTGACATCCATCAGCCAGACCGAGGGAATCCCAATGCCACTCAGCTCCCTTCAGCACCACTGCCTGAGAACAGCTTCTGTCCACAGAGTGGTGCAATCGGAACAGGTCTCTCCTGACCAAAGTGCAGCGCTCAGACCAGGAAATGGTGGATGAACAACACTCTTCCCTGTCATTGCAACCAAATCATTAGACGTTCATTAACTACAGCATATAAGCGCCACCATAAATTTAAATGGTTGGCCATCTCAGAGACAAGTTTAAAGGAACTGACACCCTCGGCGTCTCAGGCAGACTGACCACAGCATGATGCTGAGTTTTGTAAAAAACATGCAATTGACCTAACCATCTCCTAGACAGATACATAAAGACCCAGGAAAAGGCTGTTACGCATATTAGTATTTGTGACGTGTAATCATGTTAATTTTTGGCTTGAGAAGAAACTCTGCTATGTTTTAGTGATGATGTGATAATCAGGAAAGTATACAGATATTTAGAACCTAGAAATTATTTTACAAATGTAATGCTACCTCAGAAATGTAATTACATTAGCAGCTAATTTCTCACACGTGATCGTATTAAGGAGCCATGGAAAGATCACCTATCAGTGGTAAATCAAAAAGGTCTGGGAAATCGACTGCTAAACTTATCTCCCCAAACTCTTCAGGGCCTGCCTACACGTGAAGCTCCATAATTACATTCATCTGTTCTGATTCACTCCGGTGCCAAAATATACCCCAAACCGAAATATTGTGAAAACAACAATGCTTGAAATGATTTCACAAAAAAAAAAAAAACACCAACTTTATACTCCTCACACATTCGAAAGGTACAGATTAAACCTATCTGTTGGACACGGAGTTCACCCAAACCGGCCACATTTACAGAAATCTCAGTGCACTGTCCTTTCCTTGTCCCGGCTCTCTGCAGACACGCAGACACAAGCCCCTGGCCACTCAGGACTCCAAGTGAAGGCAAGGTGTTAAAACCCTGTTGGACTCATCCTTCTTCTTTCAAAGAAAAAGCACCACAAAGACAGCCCATAATCAGCAGTTTATAACCAAAGCCAAGTTCAATACTGCACTCACGAGAAAGCAACGGGCCTTTTCCATTCTGCTTGGTGAACGAAATCAAGGGATTAAAAAGTTTCAGGCGGCCCAACCAAATACCAAACTTGAGCTTTCATCAATGCCAAAGCCTAGAAAACAGGAAACTGGAGAAGGCGCTGCTGTGGAATTCAATCGGCGAAACCTCCTCCTGAGGTTCGCTTAGATAAGTCTGCAACCCTGAAACTGAACTTGCAAGACCGCATCTGCTCCGCAGCCGTCGAACCCCAGGAGTGCGCCCGCCGCGCTCGGCTCACCACCTCCCCGCTTGGCCGGGCCAAAGCACGCCCCAGGGACGCGGGACTTACCGCACCGCTTGCACAGCACCCTGCTGACCTCCTTCTTGAGGTTCCGGCCAGTCTCTAGAGGGGGAAAAGATGCTCGGAAGGCGGCCGGCGCACGGCTGCTGCTGTTGGCGTCGGGCTCCATGAAGAAGATGTACCTGCTGTCTTCCTTGAGCCTCCCGCAGGAGGGGAAAGCGGGGTGGTCCCAGGCGCCCAGACGCACGGTGAGCAGCGAGTCCTTTTTCAAGCCCCCGGCTTTCACCGCCCACACCTGGTGCACCTTCACCAGATAAGGCGCCTCTTCCCCCGGGTGGCCGACGCTGGGCGCCGGGGCGGTGGGCCAGGAGGGCACGGTCCCGTTGGCAGTGGGCAGCGGATCCTGGGCGCGCGGCCCCAGCGCTCCTGGGCCAGTGGCTGGCAGCTGACGCTCGCCTTCCCACGCCCCTGCCTCGCCCGCCGCCGCCGCCTGCCTGTCGAGTGCCCCCTGCTGCCGCCGCGGCGGGTGCACCTTTCCCTCGATCACCACCGCGGCGCGCTGAGCCAGCTCCTGCACCGAGCCCACGCTGGGCGGGGACGAGTAGCACACCGAGGCCCCCACGGGAACCGCGTCGTCGCCGGCGGCCGCCCCCGGCGCCAAGGCCGCGGTCCACAGCAGCAGCAGCGGCAGCAGCGGCACCGGCGAGCGGGTGGCGTGGCCGGGCCGCGGGGCCCGAGGGCTGGCGCCCCCGGAGCGGTGCGGGGCGCGTCGCCATCTCATGGTGCGAGGTGCGTGCGGACTCCGGACTGTCTCGATTCGGACTCTGCCTCGCTCTCTTGCGCTGCCTTACCTCCCTTTTCCTCTCCCCCCCACTTCTCCCGCCCTTACCCTCCTCCTTTTATTTATTTATTGGGGGGGGCGGCGTAGGAGAGTTGTTTATGGGAGCTGGAGGAGGAGGAGGAAGGGAAGGAGGAGGTGGGTGGAACCACAGAAAGGCGAAGAGGTATAAGGGTAAGAAATTAAAGCAAAAGAAAAAAAGGAAAAAAAGCCGCTGCCACCTCCTGGGTTGCTGGGAGTGACAGGTCCTCCTGGCGCCGCCGCCGCGCCCGAACCCTGCTGTCGGGGCTGCTGTCACTGGAGGAGGACGTGGAGGTGGCGGAGCTGCTCAGCGGGGAACAGTCCTTTGTGTGAAGTGGTGCTGCGGCGGTTGCTGAGGCTGCGAGCGAGCGGCTGGGCGAGCGCGCCAGGCAGAGCGCCCTGGAGGCGGAGTTGCGTGCCTGGAAATCGCTGGGTGGCCGCGGCGGCGGCGCCCTGCGCCTCGCCAGCCTGTTTACCTGCGCTGCGAGCTCGCCCCGCGCTCGCCTTGCCCATGCTGAGGCCGGAGTCGGTCCACCTCGGTCTTCCCTTCCCTGCGCGCCGCCTCCGTCTCTGCCGCCGCGATTGCTGCAATGGGAGTCCAGGCGGCAAACCGGCTGCAGTCGGAGTGGGCTGCGCAGATTTCCTGGGGAGTGAGAGGTGACGCTTCAGTAATCGGGGACCTGTTCGCCCGAACGCGGGGCGGGAGGTGGGGGGAGGAGGCGCGCTGGTGAGGAAGGGGAGTCACAGGAGATGCGGGTCGTCGCTTCGGAAAAGTTTTGGGTGAACTGGTTATTTGAGAGTCAAAGGGAGCAACATGTTCACAGGGAACTAGCAGCAATTAAACAACTTCTCGTCGTGCTCGCTCTCCTGCAAACGCACGCACGCACGCACAGTGGGCACTTCAGGTATGGCACCACTTTCACTCCCGTCTCTGGTGACACTTCAGTCGTGATTGCCCTTGCCTTCCCTTCGATTGAAATTCCTTGGTCACCGAGACTTTACGACGTGTGGCGCTGCTAACATGAGCACTGTTGCTCAGTAAGGCCGTGCTGTGTAAAGTTTCTGGCACTTTGTCAACCAGTCATTGAAGAAAGAAATGAAATGAAATGGCTACTGGAGCAAAAGACCCCAGACATGAGGAGCTGTAGGTTAAATTCAGATGCTCCAACTGAATACCAGCCCCCCACGCTAACTCCACCCCACTCCATCCATCCCCCTCTCCCACCACCTGTCCTGCAACATTCAAAGAGCTCCTTTTAAAACAAGAATCCATCATTTCCCAGGGATGTTCTTTTCAGGCAAGTACCACTCAACAGAAAAAGAACACATTTTTAGCATTTCAAGGAAAATATTTCCCTTAGGCTCTTTTACGGTGAAAAATATACTCAACGACCTTAATAAAACTGGCTTGAAGTTATTCAATGGCCAATAGATCCACATTTTGAGAATTTAAGATTTTAAAAGCCCTTTAGAGTGTTCCATAATATTCTTTTTTTTTTTTCAGTCTTCAAATTTTTTTTTGGAAGGCCATGCATTGCCTTCACTCATTGTATTTCAAATCACTTTACATTTAATTTTGTGAAAACATGGCCCGGATGTTCTAGTAAAAAAAAAAAACAAAACCCTAAAAATTGTTTCAGGAATGTAGAGAATTATCCAACTTAAACAGCAAAAAAGTACACCTCAATTACTGCTGCACTGCAGTCATTTCTCAATTTCCCCTGTTTCTTAAATAACTATCCTGTCTGATAACACACAATATAAAGAGCAATTGTGAAAAACAGACATGTACATATACTTCTGAAGTCTCATTGAGAATATTCTGTTGGCACCAGATAACCGATTGTAGGGCAGCTGCAGCTGCAGGATAGGCATGTGCCTGCTGGTTCACACCATTGCGCATATTTGGGACATTACTTCCATACTGCTGAGCGCAGCCATGACCATCCTGGTAAGTCTACATACGAGCGGACACAAAATTACTTCCAAAGCGCCCATTGGTGTAATGTGTAGCACTGTTAAGACCTTTTTGGGTTTTTGCCCCAGATCTCTCTTAAGCACACTAGAGTAGCTTCTATCATAATTTTCCCTGTGTCTCGATGGCCATCCTTCATGCCTTCTGTACCCCTGGAACAACCTGAACCTCAGTCTTCAACCAGCTGAAGCAACTTGGGATTAATTGCTTGATTAGCTTCACAAAGCACAGAGAGAAGGGCGCTCACTTGCTTCCTGTTACTAGATGTAAAGAAAGTGTATGCTGTGCCTGTGTGGGCACTGCAAGCAGTTTTCCAACTCAATGAATATAATCCTCTGAGGACTTCGGGTAGTCATAGTTGATGACAAATTTCCCATCCTCCACATTTCTAAGGTGTTGTCATGTGGCAAAATAGGAATGTACGGAGTTTTGCACAGCGCAACAGCCAAACCGAAAATAAAAACTTAGACACTTGTATTCCCAAGAAGGTACTGCAAAAAATACAGTTAAAGTGGTTATCCTTTCCCTGTAGAAATACCATTGAGGTTGGGAGTGAGGAAGCACACATCATCTGTGTCTTATTAGCCACCAAATGATCGAGCCTGTCAGAAGAGGTGTATTCCCCACCACGTCCCAGATCGGCTCGTGCCCTTGCAGATCATCAGCTGACATCTGACTACTGCTGTGCAGTAGGGCCACTTAAAGGTTCACAGCAGCCTCTTCATGTGCTCACTGTGAGGACTTTTAAACAAAAATGTGCATGGTCCTTTGCATTGCACACTCATCAGAAGTTCAGAATTCTGCCCACACTGCTTGTCTCACCAAGGCCTTAACCTTACAACCTTTCTTGCAGCTGCAAGAAAAACATACCTGCCCCCCCTCAAAAAAAAAACTGCTTTCATGCACTGTGTCTCTTCCAGGCAATCGCTTCCAAGAAGCCAGGATTCGCTTGAGAGCCCGTCTCTCTCTGGCAGGTCTCAACATAATGAGTACTGTGTAGGTGAGGGAGGAACTTTGAAAGCATTGCTGTCTTTTCCCACCAAGTGTGGGAAGTTGCTCCTGAGCTAAAGCTCTTGTACCAGAACTCCCTGACTTGTAAAAGGTTTAGCACCTTTGAAAGGTACCCTCTCCATTTCAAACTTGAACAAAAATTTCACTGAACATTGAAGTTTGGAAATATTTCTTTGACACTCTGGCAAACTCCATGAAATGCAAAGACTCAGAGATCACAGTTAATAATCTGAAACAACACTGCACAATGGTAGTCATGCATAGCACGGGACAGGAGAAAGACCACAGCACTGAATTGTAAGCATAGCTTCCACGTTTTCCCCCAAAGAGCACAGATTACGCTGCAGAGGTTGATGTTCTGCCTTTTGAAGATCACTGGCACACTCTCAGATTTCCACCTCTCTAATTGACTGGAAGCAGCCAGCCAGTCACTAGTCCTCCATCCCTCTCCAGTCCTCCAATTGTCATGATGGGGCCCTGCCACCAATACTTCACTTTTATATGAAAAACAAACAAACAAACTAGCCCTCTGGAGGCTACGTCTGTAGCAATCTGAATGGAGCTTCTCCATGTCTGCATTCATTTAGAACCCAGTCACGTTCCTGTTGACTCTTGTCACCATGGATACCCAAGGCAGGCCACCCGTCTCTCCTCATTTTTCTAGTAAGTTCATCACATCTTCTTTTGGATTCAACAAAAACAATAGTTTTATTCTCCTTCTCACTCATGATCTCTACCATCAGACAAATAAGTTTTTTAACACGTTCCACGTCATGACACAGGTCCACAGTCTGAAGAACGCCGTTGTTCGCACTCAGCCCCAGTGCTTACACACACACAGTCTCTCAGGACACCTTCGGCAAGCTGCCTTGCTTCTTTCGGCCAAGTTGCACTCCACACATCAGGGTTTGCCTGTCAGGTCTTACCTCATCCACAAACTTCCTTATTTGGGGTTCAAAGCCCATGTCAAGCATGCTATCTGCTTCATCATGGACAAAGTAGGTGTTTTGTTTTTTTTTCAGATTTGTTTTCCTACACTCTAAAAAGTCAATCAAGCCCTGGCTGGTGCAGCTCAGTGGATTGAGCGCGGGCTGGGAACCAGAGGGTCCCAGTTCAATTCCCAGTCAGGGCACATGCCTGGGTTGCAGGTTAGGTCCCCAGTGAGGACCATGTGAGAGGCAACCATACATTGCTGTTTCTCTCCCTCTCTTCCTCCCTCCCTTCCCCTCTCTCTTAAAAATAAAATAAATTTAAAAAAAAAAATCTTAAAAAGTCAATCAGTCTTCTAGGTATTGCAATATAGGTTTCCACACCTCTCTCCAGACCACTTATTTTTGGTCCCTTGGAAGCACCACCATAGATGCATGTGGACTTCAGTTGACGTGCTCTACAGTATTCAGCAGCTACTCACTGCACCCGTTGGGCCAGTTCCTGAGCTGAACACTAATAGGCCCATCACCTCAAGCAATGGCTAATGATTGATGTGGACAATGGCAGGCAGCAAATAAGACCATGTTTTCCCAGACCCAGTCTGTGCTACTCCAACCACATCCAACCCACTTACAGCAACTGGCCATCCCCGAGCTTGAATAGCAGTGAGTTCAGTAAAGTTCTCTCTTGTAGTCATGTCCATGACATTTTGCGGGGCAATTGCCTTCATAAAAATTCAAAACAGGCTTTGGGCAGTTGTGACCTCTAGCTTTCATTCCCTCACTGCTTCTGTATGTTTCCACATCTAGCTCTGTGTGCCTAGCCAAATC